>JADLZL010004933.1:0-84371 GCA_015844335.1 Chrysopogon serrulatus | reverse complement strand
TGGTGCTCTAACCACTTGGCTAGAGCCCCTTTCACCTCTCAACAGTATATATTCGCTACTGAACTCAAATGTAAACTACAATTCTACCCCCCAACCACACAAACACACACACCAAAAAGAAAACAAAAAAAGAATCCAGCAAGCACATCAGTAAAAACGGCAACACTTCTCCCTCAAATGTCCCATCTCAATCTCATTCCCATGCAATCCCTTTGGGTGTAGGTGGGGGCACCAGTTCAGAGCGGTCGAGAATGCATCGGCAGGGCTGCTGCGGCTAGGGTGCTAGAGTCTCTAGAGAGCCGACACAAAATGGAAGGAGGCAGAAGGATAATGGAGCTCACCATGGCCGAGGAGCATTGGCTTCATCGAAGGCGAGGAGCACTGGCTCCATCGAAGGAGGGCCGGTCTTTCCTGCTGTATGTCTGTGTCTGCGCGTGAACTGAGACGGCGGCACACGATGGACGACAGTCGATAGAGGCATGGCAAGGCAGGAGGAAGGTTTTGTTTTTGAATTGCATCACGACGTGAGACATGGTGATGGAATGGAAAAAGTATCATTGGAAAAATGTAAATTATTATGTAAAAGTATCTCAAAGATTTTTTTATTAAACTTATTATTTAAAATATCATTGGAGAGTTATTTAAATAAAATCTAAATTATTATCTACAGTGTCATTTAAATAAAAAATATTCTCTATATCTTTTACACTCTAATAGATTATTTATATCTTATACGCACTTTAGAGAATAAGTTTTGCTCTTTATCTTTGGCTAAAAAAAAAAAAAACAAAACAGAACAACAATATTTAAGGATCTAATTAAAAATTAGTATTGAAGTGTTGATTTTTTAATCAAAATCTCTATTTCTATTATATAGAAAAGATATAAAGAAGCTCCCCAATATGCTCTAATATCTAAACAATTGAATTCTAAAAAGTCTAGTTTCTAACAATTCTAAAAACCATTGGGTATGAAAAAATATGTTCTATTTCGTTAAAAAAATCATACATATATTCGTCTCTCATACATATTGAGAAATAACTCGCCACTATGGCCATCCATCACAAACATTTTAGCTCAAAACACTATATTATTGCCAGCTTTACTTCTCTATGTTCTCAAATTTGAAAATAATGGTGAGACATCCATAAACTTTTTCAAATGGTGGCGGTCGAGTGTGGCCGGCCATCTCAGGACAATAAAAGTCACATCCAGGATCTCCCAAAACGAAATTTTAATTTAAGTCTGTACCACATGACCCATTACCGCTGAAAAGCAGGTAACCAAGCAGGGCTATTAGGGATTGCTAGATGTTCTGGGGGCATTTTCCAACTCGGAGACTATGAAAGAGTGTCCCCTTGATAGTATGGCATCCTATAATCAAAATAAAGTATTAGAGAAGTTTGAAAACATAGATCTTTAGGAGCCGTCTTTGCTTTTTTTAGGGGTAGCTAAGCGCATCCTTCTTATCTTTTGTGCTTAAAATTTTTTTTCATACTCACAAATGCATTAGATCCTTGATTGAACCATCATGAACACCAAAACTCACTCTAGGGATTGAATGACTTTCACTTGTACACATAAGTTTTCTATGTTTACCTTTTTCAAGAAAATATGTGTCCAAAATAAGTTATAGTACTAGTCGTTTGTTTAAGTTTTGTACAAAATGTATTCAAGAGAACTTGATCAATTAATTTTGTATAGCATTGTTTGAATAGCTTTTCATATAGGCTCCATCCTCCGTAAGAAAAGGGGAGAGAGTAAGCATAGAGGAAAAAGAGAGAGTAAACTTAGAGAAAGGAAGAGAGAGATAAAAAGAATAGATGCCCCTTGTTTCTAATTAGATATATATATAAGTGACTATTTGGATCTCATATTCTCATGAATTGAAACTAACATCTAGAAAGTGTTTCCCATTTAATAATTGGATTACCTTCCCATTCCTCTCAATTCTTAGAACCAAACATGGCCTGGATGAGGAAAATTTGGGAGTTGAGACAGGGAGGTTTGGAGAGGAATTTCTTTCAATCTTACCAAAAAACATCTAGATGGAAGTTGAGATAGAGGCTCAGGTCTATCCTTCACATGTCAATAAACATAATCTAAATCCCATATGACAGCTCCTATCCTACCCTTATGTGCCATTTATTCTATATGTGACAAGTTACTCATGCTTATGCTCACACAAGTTAGAACAACTCACGTCCAACGTTAGAATGAAGTAGGATTTCAAGATGTATATTAGGTTCCATTGCAACACACGGGCATGTTTGCTAGTTAGAACTAAAACTCCAAATTAAAGAGTCCTCTTTGTTAGAGAAGACAATATAGTAGAAGCTAACTGAATAATCTCTTGCCAAGTATTCATAATTCTACCATCAGCATCCCTCCTAAAAGTGCATTTAAGGTTAGAGCCCATCCCAAATATCAAAGATAGAGTGAGATTTCTCATTGACCAAGATATACATATCCCAGATCTGGATCGCCAAACTAGAAGATCCAAGCCAACCTTTTCCCTGAATTTAATCTTTTTTCCATTACCTGTCTTCCACTTATAACCCAACTCAGCTGCTTGGGCAGCCCTCATCACACCTCTGAAGGCCTCAACAGTATTACTCTGAAGGCCTCAACAGTATTACTACAAAAAAAGTCCGTTGGGTCTCAGTATTACTACAAAAAATGTTGGGTCTCAGTATCGTATTTATGATATATCAACTTTCCCCACAACTTATTCTTCTTTATATTATAACGTTTCATCTAGGAAGTTAATAGGCAAACATTCAAATCTCTTAAATTAGGAATAGCTAAACCTCCAAATTCCTTAAGCATACTAACACTGTCCCAATTCACTAGATGATACTTATAAGCCTCTCTGGATTGTCATTCTACAGATAGTTGGCCAAATGTGAATTTTTTGTTTGTTATATAAAAGGATCAAAGCTCCACAATATTACATTTATTATTTATTTTTGACATTTAGAAAAATCAAAAGAAATCCCATACGGACTCAAACGTGAGGATAGAGGAGAGTACTGGACCGGATGTCTACGCCCAATGGCCGAAGCGGACTCACAGACAGAGGTGGAGGAAAAAAATGGAAATCAGACCAAACATGAGGAGTGAAATGTATATTGCAAATGTGTTTGTGTGTTGCAATGGAACTCAATGTATAGGAATTGAATTCCGTATCATCTCTAAATGTGGGTTGTTCTAATTCGTATGAAGGGGGAATCATGAGTCGGATCATATGTGATATACATAGGACACGACTACAGAGGTATAGATATGGATGAGGTATGGATATAGATATACAAATACATATAGATATAATAATTCCTATTTAAGTTTATTTATGATCAGAGATCTATTCAGATTAGGATTTCCTAACTATCTAGATTCCTCATGTCATATAAAATAGTAATAGGAGGGCTCTAGACTAATATAAATAGGAGGGCTCTAGACTAATAGAGACAACTTGTACATCTAAGGAGTTAGTTAAAGGGTGGACGAAAGAAAGACTGAAATTTTGGCTTTTTAATATAAGGCATATAGATATAGATATAGATTAACAATGGTTCCACATCGCCTTCAGTCTCTACTCTCTAATAGTATCCCCCTTAGCCCGTGGCTGGGGCACTGAACCTGTTCATTCTATGTATACTCCACAAAGGACACACACATAGATTCCAGCACGCACCAGCAAGCTGAGCTACACAGAACACGGCCATGAACGCGAGCAGAGCTGGTAATCAGAATGGCAGAGACGGGGAGGAGAAGAAGGATGCGGCCCCGGCAAAGAAGGTGTCGCTGCTCGGCATGTTCAGGTACGCGGACCGCCTGGATGTGCTGCTGATGGCGGTGGGCACGGTGGCAGCTGTGGCCAATGGCGTGGCGGAGCCCCTGGTAACCCTCCTATTCGGCAAAGTCGTTGACTCCTTTGGGGGCAGCACCGTGCAGAACATCGTCCGCAGCATCAGCAAGGTGAGTGCAACTGTGCTCTGCACCGGTAGATGATAAACTGGCCACGGCCTGAAGTCACCCGTCAGACTGAACCGTCATTTTTTATGACCACTGATGAACACCCGACTTTATATTGGAAAGGTCATTAATGAACATCGAATCTAACGGTAGGTTTTCTTCAGGTTGTTCTGGATTTCGTATATCTGGGCATCGGATCAGCTATAGTCTCATTCATTCGTAAGTGGAATTTTAATTTGTTTCCACATTCACTCAAAGTTGTGTCATCGAAACTACTAAAATGTGACAAAATGCTAGAGGTAGTCATATGAAGTTACTTCCTCCATTGTAGAAAGATTACGGTTCTAGTATAGTACCGAGTCAAACCATTTTAAATTTGATTAAGATTATAAAATAGTATCAGAATTTATATAATACAAAATAAGTATCATTAGATTTGTCATGAAATATATTTTCATAATATGTCTATTTTGCGCCAAAAGTACCAAAATATTTCTATATTTCCATGAGTAGCTGTGCACCCACAAGCCTAGTTAGTTCACTCGAATGAGCAATTAGAGAGATGGTGTACCTAAATACTCCCTCTGTCGCAAAAGAATGCAATTCTTGATTTTTGAGAAATCAAACAGTTTGAGCTTTGACTAAATCTATATAAAAAGATACTAACAATTATGATAAAAAATAAATACAATTAGATTAGTTATAAAATAAATTTTCATAACAAAATTATATAGAGATATAATGTTAATACTATTTACTATAAATTTAGCCAAATTTGAATTAGTTTGACCGACACGGATCCCATAATTGCATTCTTTTGTGGATGGAGGGAGTAAATCCACACAAGTTTGTGTACTCATTGTGCATTTAATTGTTGTTAGAATCTGCTTCTACACAGTGAATATAATTAAAAGGCTCACCTTTCACTTGTTACAGAGGTGTCATGTTGGACAATGGCAGGAGAAAGACAGTCAGCCCGAATCCGTTCTTTATACTTAAATGCAGTCCTGAGACAAGACATTGCATTCTTTGATACTGAGTTGACAACTGGTCAAGCCGTCTCTAGAATGTCTAGTGATACCCTAGTGATCCAGGATGCTCTTGGAGAGAAGGTATTGCATCTATTTTCCCGTCATATATCATAAACATGAAGACCTGCAAAACACATGGGACAATGCAGACAGTTTATTTTTGTTTTATACTTTTAGCAGAATGGATGACGGACTTCTTTTTTTTGTGCATGTGTTAGCTAATCATACAATTTCCATACTCTCTGCATCAAGTTTCACCTTGTGTTGTTGTGCAGCCTTGCTGAACTATTCATGAATCTATTAACTTGTCATTTACAGGCAGGAAAGATTCTACAACTCTCTTCTAAGTTTTTTGGTGGTTTTGTAATAGCATTCACAAGAGGCTGGCTCCTCACCCTTGTCATGCTAACATCACTACCACTAACTGCTATCGCCAGTGCAATTTCTGCTCAGTTTCTAACTAAGGTTTCCAGCAAGAAACTGACATCTTATGGAGATGCTGGGGACACAGTTGAACAGACCATAGGCGCTATACGAACCGTGAGTTCAAATTATGCCAATAAGTTCAAAGTATATTACTTACATTCCAAGATAGTAAGTTAATAAGTTTGCTTGTTTCAATAGGTAGTTTCCTTCAATGGAGAGAAAAAAGCCATCGCAATGTACAGAAAATTTATAAAGAAGGCATACAGGACTGATATTTTGGAAGGCCTTATCGATGGTTTTGGCATGGGATCTGTATCTTGCATCATGTTCTCCAGCTATGGCCTAGCTTTCTGGTATGGTGGAAAGCTAATCCTTGACAGAGGCTATACTGGTGGGAACATTATCATAGTTTTGGTCGCTGTGTTAAACAGTGCATCGTGAGTTTCTGAAACCCTAACATTACAAACATGAAACCACGATTGAAGGCCACTAGACTTGTACTTAATTCAATCCGCACGATTCCTCTTTCATGATATCCATACTTAATTCTATCATCGCAATTCCACTTTCATGATATCCAAAAGAATGCAAACATACATACAGAGCATGACACATGAGCAGTAGTTATGCAACTATCACTTCATATTGAGGCATTAGAACTTAATTCTATGATTGTATACAGTACAATGAAGTCCTAAACATGCCACAACTTAATTATTTGCAACAGTTCTTTAGGAAATATAACACCCTCTATTTCTGCAATCATGGAGGGTCAATCTGCAGCATACAGATTGTTTGAAACGATTAAGAGGAAGCCAGAGATAGATTCAGGTGACACCAGTGGTGTGGTTTTAGAAGATATCAAGGGCGAGGTTGAACTAAAAGATGTTCACTTTCGCTATCCTGCAAGACCTGATCAATTGATATTAGATGGATTGTCATTGCAAGTAGCCAGTGGGACCACAATGGCCATAGTTGGAGAGAGCGGAAGTGGAAAGTCAACTGTCATTAGTCTAGTTGAACGATTCTGTGATCCACAGGCTGGTGAAGTTTTGATAGATGGCATTAACATCAAGAATCTAAGGCTTAGTTGTATAAGACAGAAGATCGGTCTGGTCAGCCAAGAACCACTACTCTTCATGATGTCTATTAAAGATAACATAATGTATGGAAAAGAAGACGCAACACTTGAAGAGATCAAGAGAGCAGCTAAGCTTGCAAATGCAGCAAATTTCGTCGATAAGTTACCAAATGTATGAGATTTTTTATGAATATTTGCAATAATTTCTTGACACTTTTAAGTTATGGTAATAAGAAGGTAACAATGTTTTCGGGACATACCAGGGCTATAATACATTAGTTGGGCAACGTGGTGCACACCTTTCTGGAGGACAAAAACAAAGAATCGCAATTGCAAGAGCCATCCTTAAAGATCCAAAAGTACTTTTGCTCGATGAAGCAACAAGTGCGTTGGATGTGGAATCTGAGCGGATAGTTCAGGAGGCACTGAATAGGATAATGGTGGAAAGGACCACACTTGTTGTCGCTCATCGTCTAAGCACCGTACGGAATGTTGACTGCATAACTGTTGTTCACCATGGGAAAATCATTGAACAAGGTTTGCCTCTCATAATTACTTATTTTTCCTTTCTAAAAATCTACCTTGTCAAGCAAAGATAATTCATTTGTCCCACACACATTATATATACAGGTCCTCATCATGCACTGGTGAAGGATCCCCATGGGGCTTACTCCCAGCTTATTAGGCTACAGGAGACCCATGCTGATGAAAGGTATAACATAGCAGATTCTGGGGCACCAGATTCTAGATCAAAAGGCACCAGTTTGTCACATAGATGGTTAATGAATAAAGATTCTTTTGGTAATAGCAATAGACATTCCTTCAAGACTCCTTTAGGATTGTCAGTTGAGTTGCACGAGGATCAGATCACAGGTGAACATAAAACAGAAGAGCTCCACAATGTTGTGGTGCTTAAGAAAGCACCAATTGGGCGTCTTTTTAAGCTTAATATGCCAGAAGTGCCAGTTCTTCTATTAGGCTCTATAGCAGCATCAGTGCATGGAGTCATTTTTCCATTGTTTGGTATATTAATATCTAGTGCTCTGAAATCGTTCTATGAACCACCAGATAAGCTACGAAAGGATACTAGTTTTTGGGCATTGATATCAGTAGTTTTGGGAGTTGGATGTTTGTTTTCAATCCCAGCAGAATATTTTTTGTTCGCAGTTGCCGGGGGAAAGCTCATAGAGCGTATTCGCATATTATCATTTCAAAGCATTGTGCACCAAGAAGTTGCTTGGTTCGATAATGCCTCAAATTCCAGGTATTATAACATTTGACTTTTATTTTTTATTCTTTTATAAGCATATGTTAATTTAAACCAATACTAAGAATCCTTCTTATCACTTGCAGTGGTGCAATTGGTACACGGCTTTCAGTTGATGCGTTAAATGTCCGGCGCTTAGCAGGAGATAACTTGGCCCTTATAGTGCGGTGTACAGCTTCATTAACAACTGGATTTGTCATAGCTTTTGTGGCAGACTGGAGGCTTGCACTGATCATCACATGCTTAATCCCTTTGCTAGGTGCACAGGGTTATGTTCAAGTAAAGTTCTTGAAGGGATTTAATAAACATGCTAAGGTGATGCATGCAACTATGAAATTATTTTCCTTTTTATTGACAATGATATTCCCTAATGATACTTGAGTTGCATATCATGACAATGTGATCTTATTATGTAGGAAATGTATGAAGATGCAAATCAAGTTGCAACTGATGGAGTCGGTAGTATCAGAACTGTAGCATCTTTCTGTGCGGAGAAAAGAGTAGTTACAACATACAACCAGAAATGTGAAGCACTTAGGAAACTGGGAATTCAAAGTGGAATTGTTGGAGGCCTTGGTTATGGCTTCTCATTCTTAATAATGTATCTCGTATATAGTCTTTGTTTCTATGTTGGTGCACAGTTTGTACATCAAGGAAAAACTACATTTTCAGATGTTTTTAGGGTAAGAATACTACTAATTTTATGATACATTTGGATTTGGCGCATAAATATTGCCATTATCACTTATTAGCTGATGATGTTTTTCAGGTTATCTTTGCATTAGTTATGGCAAGTTTTGTGGTTTCACAGGCAAGTGCACTGGCCTCAGATGCAACCAAGGCAAGGGCTGCTGCTATTTCCATTTTCAGCATTCTGGATAAGAAGTCAAAAATTGACTCAAGTAGTGATGAAGGGATGACACTTGAGAATGTCACTGGCATCATTGATTTTAACAATATCAGTTTCAAGTACCCATCACGCCCTGATGTCCAGATGTTCAGAGACTTTACGTTGCACATTCCTTCTGGGAAGGTACATGGAACTTTCAACAACTTAGTCGCCTTTATCCATCCATTTTCTTGCAGTAGTATTGCCCCAAATAATCGGAAGCAATGTATCTAGTTCTTGGGCCATAACATATGCAACTTTTAGGTTCTCTAGCACTAGAACAGTTGTGATGCAATATTTACCTTCTTTCTGCAGGCAATGGCACTTGTAGGAGAGAGCGGTAGTGGCAAGTCCACAGTAATTGCTTTACTGGAGCGTTTCTATGATCCTGATTCTGGTAGAATCTCACTAGATGGCATTGAAATTAAGTGCTTAAAAGTAAGCTGGCTAAGGGATCAAATGGGGCTAGTGAGCCAGGAGCCACTGCTTTTTAATGACACAATTCAAGCCAACATAATATATGGGAAACATGGTGATGTAACAGAGGAAGAGGTCGTGGCTGTAGCCAAGGCAGCCAATGCCCACGAGTTTATATCAAGTCTGCCTCAAGGATATGACACTGTGGTAGGCGAGAAAGGAATTCAGCTGTCTGGTGGGCAGAAACAACGGGTAGCTATTGCAAGGGCCATAATCAAGGATCCTAAGATACTACTACTTGATGAGGCGACGAGCGCCCTAGATGTTGAATCAGAGCACATTGTTCAAGACGCATTGGACAAAGTCATGGTCGGCCCCACAACCATTGTGGTGGCACACCACCTCTCCACAATCAAAGGGGCTGACATGATTGCAGTCCTCAAGGGGGGCAAGATTGTAGAGAAAGGAAGGCATGAAGCCCTGATGCACATCAACGGTGGAGCCTATGCTTCACTAGTAGAGCTCCACTCGAAATCTAAATAGAATGATGTATCTTTATATCATTTGTACAAGAACTATTTGGTCAGAATCCAATTATTCATGATTTTATTAGACAAAAAGAAAATTGAAGTCAATCACTTCTTCGAACACCAATAGTCCTCAAAATTATGTGTTAGGTGAAGGGACCATATTCAAATGTGTCACTAACTAAATAAACCATAATAATAAAAATATAAAAACGAGCCTCTCAATAATATATACTCCCTCCGTCCCTAAATAACTGTCGCTTCGCTTCCCGAGAAAGAAATGCCAACAATTTTAATAAATAATAAATATCATCGATTAATATCATAATTAGTATGATCGGAAAGATCTTTGGATCTAGTTTTTTAACAAAATTATTTAGAGATATAAATATTACACGTATTTTCTACAAATCAAGTCAAACTTGTGGCACGTATCCCACGGCGACAATTATTTAGGGACGGAGGGAGTATTCTCTACTGAACTCAAATAAAATCTATATTTCCGTCAAATCCATCCCAATCTCGTTTTCCAGCTCTCCCATCCCAAATCAATACAAATCCCAATCTCATTCCCATGCAATCCCTGTGGGCGTGGGTGGGCACCAGTTCAGGGCGGACAGCCGGACAGGAACGCGCATCGTAGGGCTGCTGCGGCTAGGGAGCTAGAGAGGACACAACATGGAAGGAGGCAGAAGGATAATGGAGCTCACCAGGGCCGAGGAGGAGGAGCACTGGCTCCATCGAAGGAGCGCTCGTGGTGACCGCCGGTCTTCCCTGCTGTAGGTCTGTAGCGTGAACTGCGACGAGGGCAGGGCACAGGACGGACGACGGAGGCATGATGAGGCGCCTTTTTTTTTGGAATTGCGTCATTAAGTGAGAAATGCGATGATTTAGCCTATACGAGCATCTCTAAGAATTTTTATTAAATTTAGTCAAAAAAAATTATACTTACTCCCTCCACAAAAATCAAAGTTCGGCTAGGACGGACGACGGAGGCATGACTAGCACCTAGTCGCTTTTTTTCTTTGCGGAGCCGCGGCATTTGGCTGAGGTGGCGCTCTCCCTCCTCCCTGCCTCTCCCATTCCCCGATGCGATGATTTAGCCTCGGTGCTGACATGGACGAGCATCTCTAAGAATTTTTATTAAATTTAGTCACAAAAAATCTCCCCGCCGGCGCCCCCGGCGAGCGCCCGCCTTATACTTACGCCTAGTCCCTCCACAAAAAAAAAAAATATAATCCTAGTGTCATATTTTAGTATCTTATATGTTTGATCGTATAGATAAAAATCATCCATATTTATAATATCAAATAAATACAATTAAATTATTTACAAAACGTACTTTCATAATAAATTAATTTAGAGCTATAAATGTGAATATTATTCATTAAAAATTGATCAATCGTGAACCACTTTAACTATCATGCAACCCACAATTCTTTTTCGGAAAGAGGTAGTATTATGTAAATTATCATCGGAGAGTTATTTAGATAAAGATATAAATTATCATCTAGATTGTCATTTAAATAAAAAGTATTCCCTATTTCTTTTTACACTCTAATAGATTATATCTTGTAGGCTAGAGAGTAAGTTTCGCTCTTTATCTTTGGCTAGAAACAAACAAAATACACTACTACAATAATTAGGAGCATGTATTATATTTTTATGTAAATGATGATATTAATTTGATATGGCTAATTATGTTACTTTCAATTAATATGACCAACGACATATAATATTTTTAAAATAATTAGCATTCATCTTTAAAAGATTATAAGCTATTTAAAAGTTATGTCTATGAATAATTAGTAGCATGTTTTTTATCTTAAATACTAATGATGCATACTTGATTAATAGGATCATTTCATTGATTTATAATTATATAGTTAATATACTTAATGATGTACTTTTTAATATACTTAATGATGTACTTTTATTATTGTCTACGAGGATATTCCTCAAATCTGTATAAATGTCTGAAAAAAACTAAAAAAAACGATGTGGTTTTTTTCTAGCTCTACGGTTCTATCATAGTATGGAGTATTTTATAGGGGGCAAACCATAGTTGCAGCGAACACCTCCGCTGGATACCTTTGCATATTTGATTTCATGCGGACTCCATCTGTCCCATATTCAATGTCGCTCAAAAACTATGCTTTCCTCGTAGACACGGTTCCGAGCAACCAACGAAAAGGACGAAGCGAGTTCGTACTCGTTCCATTTCCTGTGCACGTGTGGATTCCTGTGGTGCCCAGGCCTTTTCAACATCCAGCTACAGCATGCAGCTCGCTAGTCACTAGTGCATGCTTGCCTGCTTGAGATGCAAGGAACGTCAACTGCTCCTGTCCATCCGTCCAGCCAGAGAGAAGTCAAAGAAAGGCTCTCTTTAAGTTTCTCCTCTGGGTAGTCAAAAGTTGACAAGGAGTAGTACCAGTTGGACCAGCTCTGCAGTACAGGTTCTTGGCGATGAAGGCACGGGAAAACCAATCACTAACATTCCAAATCCACGTGGTTTCGTTATGTCTAGTGGTCGCTGACGCCCTAGGCGGCAACATCCGTGCTCACCCGTTTGCTAGGTTTTCGGCTTTTCGCCTATGGTTTGGGTGATGTGATGCAAAGCCCAAAGAACTCATCCAATATTCAATTGACAAACCATGTTTTATTGACTAAGTTAATTTAATATTACGTGGGTATCACTCATCGTTTTGATAGTCAGCAGAAATGCTTTTACACCTTATTACTTATTAATAACTGTGTACTTCACCAGTGAGGAATAAGTGGAGTGTCCGACTCAATTTTCTATAAGTATTAATATTTCATAGGGACATGTGAAGTTTGTGTTCATACTATATTTATAAAGTATTTTAGAGATGATGCTAAAGGCTAGAAAAAGTAAAAATATGACATTGTTCAGTTGACAATAATCCATGACTGCTGGATCTAAATTGAATGTAAATTGGTTTCTTATTCCTCCCTCCTGACTACTCCCTCCATATTCATATTAGTTGACGTTTTGGACAAGGACACGGTCTCCAAGATCTAACTTTATCCATCATTTTTTATTAAAATATATAAAAAAAATAAAAATAAAATTACTTTTATAAAAATAGGCTTCAAGGTGAATCTATACATATAAGTTTCATCTTTTCAAACTAAATATTTTAAAAAGTTATTGCTAGTTTATATTCCCAATGTTTGACTCAAAACCTTGTCCAAAACGTCAACTAATATGAGTATGGAGTAGTACTACTGTTTTCCTGTCCGGTGGTTTCTCCGGATTTGCACCTGCTGCCTATAACCACACCACACTAACCATATTGCTTTTGTAAATCCATCCCGACCTTGTTTATTGGTGGCGGTCTTCCCCACTGGGGATAGTGACGCAATCACATCCCACCTCCTTTCACCTGTGGTGTGGAAAAGATTTTATTTGTGTCATGGTGGAATATTGGAGGGATGTCGGAAAGGGGTTTGGATTACTAATAAAAAAGCAAATTATCGAACTCGTCAAAAAACCACGAGACAAATTTTAAATATAATTAATCCATCATTAGCAAATATTTACTGTAGCACCATATTGTCAAATCATGGACTAATTAGGTTTAAAAGATTTGTCTTGCAAAGTTATCGCTGTGCAATTAGTTATTTTTTAGACTATATTTAATACTTCATCCATTTATGACAAGATTCCATGGAACAGGGCAAAACTTTTGCCGGTGGAATCTAAACACCCTCTTAGAAACCTTTCTCCTATACATGGAAACCTATCAACCTTAACATATCAAATCCCCTTAAGATCGATGTCAATCTGTTTATCACATTGCAACTTTAGTAGTCTCTGGATAGTTGCAAATAAGATGTGTTTTGTTGTTTTGTACGTCTTTTTTCTGTTCGAACATTATTTTTTCTCTCACAAGACATCAATCGTCTTAATTTATCAGCCAAACTTATAAGTCTAGCTGAACAATATTTTGCTCTCTATTTAAAATTATAGTCTACTTTATTTTTATTCTAAATCAATTTTGTCTAATTTAACAAGATTTATAGGATAAACATATTAATATCTATAGTATTAAATTAGTTTTATCAAATCCTCCATAAAGTGTATCTCTTTAATTTATCTATCTATATATATATATATATATATATATATATATATATATATATATATATATATATATATATATATTTTAAAAACATATTTTAAAAAACTAGTTTAGAGTTAGAAAAGTATGACTTACGATAATAAAACTGAAGTAATAATAAACTATATTTTAAAACGGAGTGAGCACCTTCTTGCATGGGATTCGCATGCGCACTCGATCCCCCTAGGCCTCATAAATCTGTTTTGTTGAAACTGACTTCATTCATTTCGAAGTACAACTTATCACAATGTTATCAAGACATCTTGAAGAAACTTCCATTTTTTGGGAAATATTCCACATTCACTTAAAGTTTTTTCTATGTTCAGTTTTTTTTTAAATATCTAAAAAAATAAATTTAGTACTAGCCATTAAATTAAGTTTTGTAAAAAATGTTTTCAAGAGGGGGCGGGGAATCTGGCTATTTTGAGTACTCCTACTTGGGATCCCAGTGGATGTCACTTGAGTGCAGAGAGTTGGATCAATTTGACATAGCTTCTCTTTATGTTCTGGTACTATGTGTTTTTAGAAAGGACTTTGCTATGGTACCTCTAAATAACCGTGAGTTATCAATCTAGATGTCTTTTACCACGTATTACTTTCAATGAGGTAATAATTAATTCGGCTTCATCTCTTCTTACCAAGAGAATCAGACCACTTATTACCACTCAAAACACCATTCTAACATTATTAGGCTATCCAAAGGACACGAAATGTTTTGATTCTATATAAAAATTAATTTTCAAACGGGATTTCCTATTACAACTACGAGCATGTTTATTGTCATGTTCACTTTGTCTTATCAGTCGGGCTTATCAGCCATTCAATATTTTTCTCTCAATAAATCAGTCGGCTTGTCTTATCAGTCAGCTTATATGACCAGCCGAACACGTCCTATAGCATATCAACTCCCATGCTTTGCATAAAAAAACTTCCATGCTGATTTTACAAGACATGCTTTAGATAGAACTAAATCTATGCTGATTGTTTGAAATTAACTAAGGAGTTAAGCTGAAAATAAAATAGCTTATACTAATTCACCCAATTATAATCTTGAGAATACAGAATCACTTCTCTTTAGCTTGTGTCGCAAGTCGTACGTCGCGCAGGTCGGTAAACGGTAAACGGGGCCGGTTCTATGTTTCTGAAGGCCTTAGGGCGAATATGACATTGGGCCCTTATGGCTACTTATATATTCAATTCTATGTGTTAATTATGCAACACATAAAAAAATACATATGTATGCAGAAGATGGACACGAGATAAACGTTTCTCAGATAATATTGGAAAATTTGACAAAACCTAAATTTTGAGGAAAACATATGAGAAATAACCAACTAGATGTCCAAACTTATTTTACATAGCAACGAATCCAAATTAAGAACAGAAGAACAAGAAGAGCCCTAAGTCCCTAACCTATAGAGTGATCGCTCGATGCCTTGATTCTGTCCTGATCGGCAACAACATAGTCGACAACCCCTCACCCGCTCATTGCTAGAGACCGAGACTCCGAGAGGGAAGAGTTGAGGAGGTGAGAGAGAGAGTAGTCACCGCCGAATCAGCCATGATCAACAACGAGGACTCGAGGGGTCGCGACTCTTGCAGTCGCAACATGGAGCGGCGGCAACACAACCAGGATACGTTAATAAGGTTGTTATTGGGCTGGACAATAGACATATACAAGGGATATATATGCTTGGGTATGGGCCCCTAAGTAAGAGGGGCCCTAGGGCGTCGCACCCGCTGCACCCCCTGTGCTACGTAAACCACGACCTGCAAGGCTGCAACGCTTCTGATCTGTGCCTTGAGGGAAAAGAGGGCGTCGGTAAGATGATCCATGAGAACATGACAACGTACTTGATACTCCCTCCGTCGGGAGTAGTTAATAGTTAATACCATGACAAAAAGGAACAACAAGTCATTACCCGAGCCTTTTACTACTCGGAAGTGAGAATAATACGCACAATAAGAGCACCACCATTCGTCAGCCGATGACGCTGAAAGCCTGAAAACCGCACAAGAAAAGAAGCACGAGATTCTAGTTTGCAGCTTGGACCTGTGTTGTGGAATTTATACCGATGCTTCTCCGCATAATAATCCGCACCTTGCGTTGCATGCTCTGTTGCCTGAGCAGCCTGTCTGACCGGTCTCCGGTTTTTTCTCCGTCGCTATCTATCCGTGATCAATGGACGTTCCAGGTCGCTTCCGGGCACTGATCACCGGCGACAAGTCGAGCGCCTGCACCCTCGCACCAAAACTAATGCGCATAAATAGTGCCCCACATTAGCCGTGGCCTGGGAGCACTGAACCCGTTCGTTATTGGTTTACTCCACAAACAGATTCCAGCACCGCAGCACGCGCGCAGCAGCAAGCTGAGCTTCATGGACGCGACGGGGGCTAGCACTAGCAGAGCCGGTGATCAGAATGGCGGAGACGGGGAGGAGAAGAAGAAGGATGCGGCCCCGGCGAAGAAGGTGTCGCTGCTCGGCATGTTCAGGTACGCGGACCGCCTGGACGTGCTGCTGATGGTGGTGGGCACGGTGGCGGCCGTGGGCAACGGCGTGGCGGAGCCCCTCGTCACCGTCCTCTTCGGCAAGGTCATCGACTCCTTCGGCGACAACACCGAGCAGAGCATCCTCCGCAGCGTCAGCAAGGTGAGTGCAACTCTGCTCTGCACCGGTTCGATGCTAAACTGGCCGCAGCCTGGAGTCAAGCGTCGGACCATTGGCCAACAGCCAAATCTAACAGTAGTTTTTCTTCAGGTTGTTCTGGACTTCGTATATTTGGGCATTGGAGCAGCTGTTGTCTCGTTCCTTCGTAAGTGGAGTTTTCCTCTGTTTTCATATTCACTCAAAGCTGTGTCGCTGAAACTGCGAATGTGAGGAAATGCTGCAGGGAAAGATTAATCGCATATGAACAATATACCAATAAGAACTGTTCATATGAACTATATAACATTTGTAAACGAAACTGAACTTTACAGGATTCAAATATCATCATGCTGATAACATTTCCAGTCTCAAAGGAATGTTCTATACGTTCCTTCAGCTATATTTGTCAGAATCTGATTCTACACGGTTGAATTAAAAGGCTCGATTTTCACTTGTCCCAGAGGTGGCATGTTGGACGATGGCAGGACAAAGGCAGTCAGCCCGAATCCGTTCGTTATACCTTAATGCAGTCCTGAGACAAGACATTGCATTCTTTGATACAGAGTTGACAACAGGCCAAGCAGTTTCTAGGATGTCTAGCGATACCCTTGTGGTCCAGGATGCCCTTGGAGAGAAGGTATTACATTACATCTATTTTCCCATTCCATATTGCAAACAAAAATGCCCAGACCTGCAACTGCAACATGAGATGCAGCAGGCAATTTTATTATTTATTTTGCATTTTTAGCAAAATGGATGAAGGACATTAGTTTTTATTCTGTTAAACTAACTGTGTATTTTCATACTCTGCATCAAGTCTCACAAAGATAAGTCTCACCTTGTGCTGTCAATGCTGAACTATTCATGAATCTATTAACTTATCATTTACAGGCCGGAAAGCTTGTACAACTCTCTTCTGCCTTTTTTGGCGGTTTTGTAATAGCATTCACAAGAGGCTGGCTCCTCACCCTTGTCATGCTAACATCACTACCACTAATTGCTATCGCCGGTGCAGTTTCTGCTCAGTTTCTAACCAAGGTTTCTAGCAAGAAACTGTCATCTTACGGAGATGCTGGTGACTTAGTTGAACAGACCATAGGGGCAATAAGAACGGTGAGTTCAAAATATTCCAACAACTTATAGTATATCAGTTACTTCCCAAGAAATTAAGTTAGTAAGTTGTCTTTTTTTAATAGGTAGTTTCCTTTAACGGAGAGAACAAAGCCATTGCAATGTACAAAAAGTTCATAAAGAAGGCATACAGGACTGATATTTTGGAAGGCCTTATCAATGGTTTTGGCATGGGATCAGTCTTCTGCATCTTGTTCTCTAGCTATGGCCTAGCTTTCTGGTATGGTGGAAAGCTAATTGTGGACAAAGGCTACACTGGTGGAAAAGTTATCACAGTTTTGTTTGCAGTGTTAACCGGTGCAACGTGAGTTCCTGAAACCCTAACATAACAAACACAAAACTACTAGTTTTGTACTTAAATTCTACCCGCACAATTCTACTTTCATGGTATCCTCAAGAATGGACACATACCGAGATACATTAAATTTAAGTTGATCACTGTATATAGTATAATAAAGTCATGAACATACCAAATTTAATTCTTTTCAACAGTTCTTTAGGTAATGCAACACCCTCTGTTTCTGCAATCGCGGAGGGTCAATCTGCAGCATACAGATTGTTTGAAACAATTGAGAGGAAGCCAGAGATAGATTCAGGTGATAAAAGTGGTATGGTTTTAGAAGATATGAAGGGTGATGTTGAACTAAAAGATATTCACTTTCGCTACCCTGCAAGACCTGATCAATTGATATTAGATGGATTGTCATTGCGAGTAGCCAGTGGAACCACAATGGCCATAGTTGGAGAGAGTGGAAGTGGCAAATCAACTGTCGTCAGCCTAGTTGAACGATTCTACGATCCACAGGCTGGTGAAGTTTTGATAGATGGCATTAACATCAAGAATATAAGGCTTAGTTGGATACGAGAGAAGATTAGTCTGGTCAGCCAAGAACCATTGCTCTTCATGACCTCCATTAAAGATAACATAATGTATGGCAAAGAAGACGCGACACTTGAAGAGATCAAGAGAGCAGCTGAGCTTGCAAATGCAGCAAATTTCATCGATAAGTTACCAAATGTACGGGATCTATTTTTTATGAATATTTGCAATAATTTCTAACACTTTAAATTATGGTAATAAGCAGTTAACGATGTTTTCATGACATACCAGGGCTACGATACATTGGTTGGGCAACGTGGTGCACAACTTTCTGGAGGACAAAAGCAAAGAATTGCAATTGCAAGAGCCATCCTTAAAGATCCAAAAATATTATTGCTTGATGAAGCAACAAGTGCATTGGATGTGGAATCTGAGCGGATAGTTCAAGAGGCACTGAATAGGATAATGGTGGAAAGGACCACACTCATTGTTGCTCATCGCCTGAGCACCGTAAGGAATGTTGACTGCATAACTGTCGTTCGCCAAGGGAAAATTGTTAAACAAGGTTTGATTCTTGTAATCCATTATTTTTCCTTTCTGAGAAATCTCCCTTGTCAAGCTGAGATAATTCATTTTTCATACAAACATATTATATATACAGGTTCTCATGACGCACTGGTGAAGGATCCCAATGGGGCTTACTCCCAGCTTATTAAGCTACAAGAGACTCGTGCCGATGGAAGGAATAAAAAATCAGATTCTGGGGTGTCAGAATCTAGATCAAAAAGCACCAGTTTGTCACTTAGACGGTCAATGAGTAAAGATTCTTTTGGTAATAGCAACAGATATTCCTTCAAGAACCCCTTAGGATTGTCAGTTGAGTTGCATGAAGATCACATCACAGGTGGACAGAAAACAGAAGAGCTCTCCGATGTTGTGCCGCTTAAAAAAGCACCAATTGGGCGTCTTTTTAAGCTTAATATGCCAGAAGTGCCAGTTCTTCTCTTAGGCTCTATAGCAGCAGCAGTGCATGGAGTTATTTTCCCACTATTTGGTATATTAATGTCTGGTGTTATAAAATCATTCTATGAACCACCAGATAAGCTGCGAAAGGATACTAGCTTTTGGGCGTTGATATCTGTCGTTCTGGGAGTTGCAAGTTTGATTTCAGTTCCAGCAGAATATTTTTTGTTCGCAGTTGCTGGAGGAAAGCTTATAGAGCGTATTCGTACTTTGTCATTTCAAAGTATTGTGCACCAAGAAGTCGCTTGGTTTGATAATACGTCAAATTCCAGGTATTATAACATTTGATTTTTATTCTTATCTTTTCTAAGCATATATAGTTTATACCAATACTAATATTATCAATTGCAGTGGGGCACTTGGTACAAGGCTCTCAGTTGATGCATTAAATGTCCGGCGCTTAGTAGGAGATAACTTGGCCCTTATAGTGCAGTCTATAGCTTCATTAACAACTGGATTTATTATAGCTTTTGCGGCAGACTGGAGGCTTGCACTGATCATCATATGTGTGATTCCTTTGGTGGGTGCCCAGGGTTATGCTCAAGTGAAGTTCTTGAAGGGGTTTAGCGAAGACGCTAAGGTGATGAATGGCAACTGTAAAAAAAAAAAATTCTGTTTTACTGAGTATTATATTTCCTAATGATACTTGAGTTGCCTATCATGACAATGAGATTTTATTATGCAGGAGATGTACGAAGATGCAAGTCAAGTTGCAACAGATGCTGTCGGTAGTATCAGAACTGTAGCATCTTTCTGTGCAGAGAAAAGAGTAGTCACAACATACAACGAGAAATGTGAAGCTCTTAGAAAACAGGGAATTCGAAGTGGAATTGTTGGAGGACTTGGCTATGGCTTGTCATTCTTAATTTTGTATTTCACATACGGCCTTTGTTTCTATGTTGGTGCACAGTTTGTGCGTCAAGGGAAAACTACATTTCCAGATGTTTTTAGGGTAAGAATTCTACTAATTTCAAGTCATCATTTGGCGCAAAAAATATTGCTATTATCAATTATTCACACATTGATGATGTTTTCCAGGTTTTCTTTGCCTTAGTTTTGGCAGCTGTTGGGGTTTCACAAGCAAGTGCACTGGCCTCAGATGCAACCAAGGCACGGGATTCAGCTATTTCCATTTTCAGTATTCTGGATAGGAAGTCAAAAATTGACTCAAGCAGTGACGATGGGATGACACTGGAGAATGTCACTGGCAACATCAATTTCAACAATGTCAGTTTCAAGTACCCATCACGCCCTGATGTCCAGATATTCAGTGACTTCACCTTGCAGATTTCTTCCGGAAAGGTATAGCTGAACTTGCAACCACTCATAATCCCCTGTTGGTTCAACTTTCAAGTTCTTTATTTGACACCTAACTTTACCCAAGGACTGGAACAGTTGTAATGCAATATTTTCATTCTATTTGCAGACAGTGGCACTTGTTGGAGAGAGCGGCAGTGGCAAGTCCACAATAATTGCTTTACTGGAGCGGTTCTATGATCCTGATTCCGGTAGAATCTCACTAGATGGTATTGAAATCAAAAGCTTAAAAGTAAGCTGGCTAAGGGATCAAATGGGGCTAGTAGGCCAGGAGCCACTGCTATTCAATGACACAATTCGTGCCAACATAACATATGGGAAACATGGTGATGTAACAGAGGAAGAGGTCATGGCTGTAGCCAAGGCAGCCAATGCCCATGAGTTCATATCAACCCTGCCTCAAGGATATGACACCATGGTAGGCGAGAAAGGAATTCAGCTATCTGGTGGGCAGAAACAACGAGTAGCTATTGCAAGGGCTATAATCAAGGATCCAAAGATATTACTTCTTGATGAGGCAACCAGTGCCCTTGATGCTGAATCGGAGCGCATTGTTCAAGATGCACTAGACAGAGTCATGGTCAGCCGCACCACCATTGTGGTGGCACACCGCCTCTCCACAATCAAAGGGGCTGACATGATTGCAGTCCTCAAGGAAGGTAAGGTTGTAGAGAAGGGAAGGCATGAAGCACTAATGCGCATCAAGGGTGGAGCATATGCATCACTAGTAGAGCTCCGCTCAAAATCTGAATAGCAATGACGGTGTATCTTTATATCGTTTGTGCATTTGTACAAGTATACTATTTGGTCATAATCCAATTTTTTGTAATTTTAAAGTCGAAACGAAAAGTATGTGGTAGGTGAAGGGGCCATATTGAAATGCATCACTAAATGAATAATAAAACATAAAAATATGAGAATGAGCCTCAACAGTATATATTGTCTATAGTGAACTAAAATGCAAAGCCGCATTGCTACAGTGAGGATTGGATTGGACGCACCCGATTCAAAAAATGCACATACTCGTCGGCGGCGATGGGCCCGCGCTTGATGTCCGGCCTGAGGTTTCCACCGGAGCCTCCAGCTCTTGCGGCAGCGCAGCAGCCCCCGCCCGCCGCTCCTCCCCTCCGCCACGGCCCGCGCCAGCAGCTCGTCCTCCTCCGGCGTCGATCCACGCCTCCCGCTTGAGTGTCCTCATCACCTCCGTGCCCTCGCCGCCCACGCCCTGCTGCTACGCCGCCGCCTTCCGCGCTATGATCCCACCTGCGGTCCTGCCTGCTCGTGTGGCTACTCCTACTACGCAGTACGCACTAGCCGAGAGAGCCCGAGAGAACCTGGCGCGCTCAGCAGCTCTCCATCGCTCGCGTGGGCGTGGCCAAGCCCCCCTTGGTTGCTTGATTTGCATCTCCTGGGCTTCGGGCGAATGGTTATGCTAATCCCTTGGGCCCATGATCACATCGTCACAACGACACTTGCTCGCTAATCCCTTGGGCCCAACCTAGCGAGCCGGACCAACAGCGTCCGCTCCACACCAGCCACTCTTCCACCTCCGCTCCACCCCGCCACTAGCAGGCAGCTCGGTGCTGCGGTTGGTGCTTTGGCTTAGCAGAGCGGCCTCAAGCCTCCTTTGATGCTGCGCAGAGCAGCGATGGCCGATGGGTACCGGCAGCGGCGCAGCGCGATGAGCCCATGCGTTGGATCTCTGGCCGCTCAGAGCCGCCCTCTACGATTATGCGGCCTCTTGCTTGCGATTATGCGGCACGGCAGCATAGCGGAGTTCCTCTCGTGTGCACGTATTCAACTTCTCCGTTGTCCTTTGCCATGTACATATCTAGGGAATCATGATTTTTGCTTTCCTGAATATTAGCTTCAACTTCTAATTAAGGTATTAGTTCTTCAATATCTCGACAAAATCAAAAAGAAAAAGTTTTGTTCTGTGATCTTGCCAAAGTTTTGTTTTCGAATAGGTATCATCCGAACATCTAAAAAAATCTGAAAAAGAATCTAGACTCCAAACGGGTGTGGATTTTTGCTATCCAAAATCCAGATTCTATAATCCCTAATTAGAATCCAGATTCCTAAAATCCCTATAGGATTCAAACGGGCTCTACCTGACACTTACAAATTGTAAGTTACAATTGTACCTCGGAAAGATGCGTCGCAATCCTGTACTAGCACGCATGCTGCAGAAAGTCTACCCACACTCTCTTTTTCTCTCGGTCAAATGGCTGCACACTCTCTTTCTCTCGTTTCAATGCTAGCGGCTGCATACTCCCCCTCACTCTTTTGGCCACATGCAGCTACAGACATTTGACTTACAAAAAGAGGGAACAAAGCCCGAGGCTGTCTTCCGCACGCGCCCTCTGCGGAAGAAACAAACGCGGCCCTTAGATTCTACTCCCTCCGTCCCTTTTTATTCGTAAACTTCACTTCCCGAGACACAAATACCAATAATTTTAATAAATAATAAATATTATCAATTAGTATCATAATTAATATCATCGAAAAGATCTTTGGATCTAGGCTTTTAACAAAATTATTTGGAGATATAAATATTGTGCGTATTTTCTATAAATCAAGTCAAACTTGTGGCACGCATCCCACGACGACAAATAAAAAGGAACGGAGGGAGTAACTTTTTTCACTCTCTTTATCACATCAAGTTTTTACCTATATGTATGGAGTATTAAATATAAGTAAAAATAACTAATTACATAGTTTAATTGTACATCACGAGACGAATCTATTAAGTCTAGTAATTTATAATTAAATAATATTTACCACATATAAATGACGTGCTACCGTTACGAAGTTAAAATTTTTCTACCTTTTTACCTTATCTAAACAAGGAAAGCCCGAGATTCTGCGAAACCCCACTCCAGCTCCCACGCTGGCCGCCCTTGCCTTCGCCAGTGGCAGCCGCCCTCCTCCTCGCTCGCTGAACTGGGCTGGCCTCCGCCATCACCATCAACCTCGCGGTCCACATCGGCGCGCGCTGCTGCTGGCTCTCGGCGAGCGCTCTACTCGCCGACGCGAAGGCTGTCGCCGCCGCCAGAGGCCACGCCGGCCTGGCACCCACCAGGCAGCGCCAGTACCACACTCGCCACGCCGGACGGATCTGCCACGGCCTTGCCTCCTGCTGTCCTGCCCTGCTCGCCGGAGGCAGCGGTCAAGGCAGCACCACGCACGTGCCGGAAGCCCACGACTTCATCGTGGTCCTGCACCGACTCACCGAGCCCTCGCCTCGCCGTCGCCAAGGGCGCCACGCGAGGAGCGAGGACGCGCCGGTGCTGCCTTCCTCGCCCTTCGCTTGACCCTCGCCCCCGACCCAGCCGCCGCCGAGCCCCGGGGCGCGGACGTGGACGCGGGAAACGGCGTCCGCCTCTCCTCCGCCGCCACCTCCTCCAGCGGCAGCGACTGCGGCGTGGGGCACATCTACGTGGGCCCATCCTACTCGACGGCAGCAACCCGGGCCGCCAAGCATCACTCAAATCGCTGTGTCGCGAGGCGGAGTAGGAACCGCGCGTGACTCCAGCTCTCGACGAGCGACGGCGACCGCTCGGCCGCTCTGACTCCGGTCGTCGCGCCCTGCCGCCCTCTGGCTCCATCCATCAGCCCTCCTCGGCCCTGCACGGCTGCGCCCCTGCCACCGCGACGCCGCCCACTGGCCAACGTCAGCTGGCCGCGCGGCTGCCAGTTTCCGGCCGCCCTAGGCCCCAGCCCCGGCGCTCCCACTCTGCTGTGTGCAGCAGGCCAGCAGGCAGCAGCTAGCAGGTAATATCCCTACTCGACTACTCCCTAGCATTGATTTGACTACTTCAGGAATTGAATTGAAAAAACCTTTCAGTCCCGATCTCTAATAGAAATAGTAATATGAGAAAGGTGGGCCTAAGTAGCGATCAGGAATTGAATTGAAAAAACCTTTCAGTCCCAACCTTTAGTACTGAAGTAGTGATTGCTGTCTGCCTATCTCAAAAACTTAAAAAGGGATGAACAGGTCACAAAGTAATAACCTGAATAAGCATTGATATTTAAATTGTTGCAATGGTCAGATTTGTCAGGACCTAAAATGCAAGGCATTTTACATAGAGATTGGAGATTATAATGGGCATAGAGCAAGCCATGGATATCCATGGTTCTGCTATAGTGCGATGGCTGAGTGCTCTGATAAATGCAACCCAAGTTCAGGAATCTATCAACATAAGACTGCTGAATCCTATATTGCACAATGCAAACAATATTGACCATTTGGGATTCTATATTTAGGAAAATTTACACCAATCAAAATTCAGAACAAACCATAAGACAATATGAAAACTCAGAGATGTAAAAATTTCTGAAAAGAGCCATATGTATGCAACATTTAAAATTGTTAATGTTCCTTCCTTTCTCACATGTCTTCTCGCTGTAGAAAAGAAATTGGCACTTAAATATTGCCTAGATTACAAGCCCCTGGACTATCCCTTTTCAGCAACCAAGGGCACATTTCTCAGGCAGACAGATACAAGCTGATGGCCTAAATGGAACAATAATGTTGACATGCTTTGAATCACAGGCTCGTTTCAACTATTTTCAAGATGAGCAAATTAATTGCTTCCTCAATTAGTCAATAGCACCCCATAAACAGGCACCATCAAGGCATCAAATATATCTCCTTGCTTTCTCATTCTAGACCTGGGAATAAAAGAAACAATTAGTATCAAAGATTCTCCCTAGATAATCTGCACGGTATTAGGGGGTCATCGAGCGAAGTTGTTTAAATGCCCTCGGTGGACGCCGATTGCGCTGTAGTTTTTTTTTAGGAGTAGAGACTAACTGAATTGAAATTTAGCTAAAGCAATCCTTACATTAAGCTTGGTTAGACTGAATAGCAGTTTTACCTTTGCCATCAATACTAACATTGAGTTATGCGCTTTTGTTTCAGAAAGATGTGCTTATATATGCATGCATAGATCTCTAGAAAAATTGGTCCATAGTGACTACAATGGAATGTCTCGAAGTGTGCTTTTTGAAAATGCCGTTTAGGAAATGCCAAATTATCGAGGAAACAAATTAGTTTTCCTCAAGGAGCAACATCACTCTTTAAGTATGTTTTATGGTCGGCAATGTCTATGGCGTCGGAACAAGTCGGGTTGGCTAGAGTCCTGGTTCATCGCCGGCAAACTTTGGTTTAGTTGCGTCAAGTTCGGTTCAGGTCTCGGGTTGGCAAAGTTTGTTAGAGTCCTATTTGTTAGCTATTCCTATTTGTTAGCGAAGTCCATTACAGTACTTGTATAAGAGTCGGACTATTGGTTTAATGAAGGTTAGCACGGGATTGTGACTTAAGTCACCCTTGGGCGCCAGCGTCCCTTACCTCGCCTCTGTCTCGTGCTTTTGCCTGGCTTCGCCACGGCACCCGCTTCGCCCGCCAACCCACTGCCGCGCCGCTCTCCACTCGCCTCCATACAATCTACGAAGCAAGGCTAAGCGCCATACCAACAACGTGGCTCGAGACTCCATGGCGGCGTCTGGAACCCCGTCGGCCTTGGGCCGCTCCGTCGGTTGCTGCCCCCACGACCAAGGCGTCTCGCTTCCGCCGCTCCGTCAACCCCCGCCATTGGTGGTGCCATCCTCGGGCACCATCGTCACCACCCACCGCCCGATTCCCAACGGATGACGACCGCGCGGCGCAAGCGATCTCGGCGGCCTACACGCCTCCAACTCAGTCCGGGCTCTCGGTCGGCCGGTAGGCGAGCAGGCGCCCGCCTCTGGCGCTCGATGGCGGGCAGCGTTCCGGCGTTCGGCTGCCGAGTTTCGGCGGCGTGCCCCGCTTCCCGTCGTCGCCCGGTGATCTCCGAGATCGCGGCGTCCTCGGGCGACTCCTCTGCGGCGCTTCGAGCGTCGGCGGCCCCCGCTCCGCCATCATCCGGGCCTCACCCACCCGCGGTGCCGTCGTCAACAATGGGAGTGCCGATCACCCAAATCAGTTTTCCGCTCCACCATCACCCCCCGCCCGTTTGCATACATTATGCGATCGGCTTCCTCGAGCGACTACGGCCCACATGGCGGCTCCCATGGCGTTTTCCTCCACCGCCACCCCGGGCGGGGAGGGTAATGTCGTTCCCAAGTACCACAAGCTCGTCTTCCCCATCTACGACGGCGGCAAGGAAGACCCACTTGGCCGGCTCAACAAGTGCGAACAATTCTTCCGTGGCCACCCCGGGCCTTGAGGCGGACAAGGCGTGGATGGCATCCTACCATCTCACGGGGGTCGCGCGCAGCGGTGGTACACCGTCTGGAAGGCGACACGCGGGCCGCCTGGCGTGGGCTCGTGTTCGGACTCATCTTGCCCGAGAACGTTTCGGCCTGGCTCGGCACCAATCACCCTCGCCGACTTGGCCCATTTTGCCCGTTGGGGCGTCGGTGGGCCTTTACATGGAGTGTTCGTTCCGGGGCCGCCCACGCCCAGCGGCCATCCGCAGCGAAGGCTCGCCTCTTCACCGGCGGCCTCCCGGGAGTACATCAGCGTCGGCGTCGAGCTGCACGAGCCCCACCTCCTCCCGCGCCATGCGCTTAGCGCTGAGCTTCACGGCGTCGCAGCTACTACGCTTCCGGCGTTGCCGGCCTCCGCTCGGCAGCGCCGCCCGGCGCGACCGCGGCGCCGGTGACCGCTAACTCCGGGCCATCGGCCGCGCCTCACGCGTCTACTCCAGCGCCTCTTCAAGCGCCTCACGCCGGAGGAGATGGCGGAAGCGGCGCAAGATGGGCTTGTGCTTCAACTGCGGCAATGGCAACCCGGGCCATAAGTGCGCCCGCCTTCTACCTTGAGGCCCCTGACTACATCGTGGAGGAGCCGACCGACCACGAGAAGACCCCCAGGCTAACCCTCCGTTCGACCGACGCGCCAATGATCTCCCCGTCCGCCATCACGGGGATCCGGGCCGAGGAGACAATGCAACTAGCAGCGTCAAGATCGGCCCCCCAGAGTTCACGGCCCTCCTGACTCCGGATCTACGCTTTAACCGTCGATGCAGCAGCGGCGCAGCGCTTGAACTGGCGCCTCGAGACGGGGCGGCGCCCGGGTGGTGGTCGCGAACGGGACCCGGGTTGCTCGCACAGGACTGCCCGCCATGTTCAGCTCCGGATTGGCATCGAGGCCTTCGCAGGTGGGCGCTTCCGATTCATTCCGCGGTGCCTACGACTTGGTCTTTGGGGATCGCGTGGGTCTGCGGACCCTAGGGCGATCCTTTTGGGACTTCGGTTCGCTCGGATGGCGTTCACACTGCGAGGGCGTGTGTCTTTGTGGGCCGGGCCTTGGGTCACCGAGCACGCGGCGGTGCACCCACGGACCGCCTCTGCCCGGCCACCTTCACCGACAAAGGGGGCCGAGCCAGCGCTTCTCGAATGCCTCTGGCGTCGTGACGACGACGTGTTCGCGGCGCCCATGGGGCTGCCGCCGCCCGCTGCCCCCTGTGATCATCGGATCCACCGAAGGCGGTCTTTGGCCGTCGCCGTTCGACCTTCACCGGGTACCCTCGGCTCGAAAAGACGAGCTGGAACGCCCGATCTTGAGGAGATGCTGCGCCGAGGGGATCATCGCGTCGACACCTCACCCTTCTCCGCGCCCGGTCTTTGTTGGTCAAGCCGGGGCGGTTCGTGGCGTTTCTGCGTCGACTACCCGGGCTCTAAACGCTACTCTTGTCAAAGACAAGTTCCCCGTCCGGTCGTCGAGGAGTTGCTGGGCGAACTCCATGGGGCTCGATTCTTCCGGGCTTCGATCTACGCTCCGGCTATCACCAAGTCCGCGTGCACCCCTCGGATGATGTGGCCAAGGCGGCGTTCCGCACCCACCATGGCCGCTTCGAATTTTTGGTCATGCCATTTGGCTTGTCTAATGCTCCCTCGGCGTTTGGGCGCTCATGAACATTGTCCCGCAGCCCTTCCTCCGTCGCTGCGTCTTGGTGTTTTTCGACGACATTCTCGATCTACAAAGACATCCCGGACCGAGCACTTGCAAAGATCTCCGGGCAGTCCTCGGCGTCCCGCGTGCCCATCGGCTGCATCGAAGAAGTCGAAGTGTTCCTTTGCAACAACGACGGTCCAGTACACAGGGCACGTGATCGCGGGGGAGGAGTCGCCATGGATGCAACCAAGGTGGCGGCTGTTCAGTCCTGGCCGCAGCCCCGGTCCGCCCGTGGCCTTCGCGGCTTCCTCGGCTTGGCCGGGTACTACCGGGCGCTTCATCAAGGACTACGGCTCCATTGCGGGCGCCTCGACCAGCCTCCTCCTCCTGAGAACGCCTTCCATCGGGTCAGCCAGAGGCCGAGACAGCTGTTCGCCGCACCGGCGGCGCTTCGGCGGCGCCGGGTGCTGCACTGCCCGTCTTCGACCGCGACCGCCGTGACCGTGACGCCTCGGGCTCACGTTTCGGTGCCGTGCTACACCGCAGGCGAGGGTCCTATTGCCTTCTTCGGGCCGTCCGTTCGCGGCGGGGCGCCTCAAGGTGGCCGCCACGAACGGGGAGCTGATCGGGCTAGTCAAGTCGCTGTGCGCCACCGGCGCCCCTATCTCTCGGGGCGTTCGTTCGCCGTGCTCGCACCGACCATTACGCACTCAAGTTCCTGCTGGACCAGCGGCTGTCCACAATTCCTCAACACCGGTGGCTCGGTAAGTTGATTGGCTTCGATTTCAGGGTGGAGTATAGGCCGGGGCGCTTCAACGTGGTCGCTGACGCCCTGTCGCGGCGGGATGGCGATACCCCGCTAATGGCTGGGTTGCCCAGCGAGGAACGGGCCCTGGCAGCGCTTTCGGTGCCCACGTTCCAGCTGTTCGAGGACTTGCTGCGCGAGCTAGAAGCCACCGATGACCTGCGAGCTCGTCGGGACGCCGTCGCTGCGGGAGATTTCGGCGCCGACTGGTCTGTACACGGCGGTCTGATCCTGCACAAGGGTCGGGTCTTCGTGCCGGCGACGTCCGGCGTTCTCGACGACGTCCTTCAGCTCGCCCACACCGGTGCTCATGAAGGCATCCAGAAGACCCTGCAACGCCTACGTACGGAGTTCTTCATAGAGCATGATCGCCGCGTCGTCCCACGACTTCGTTCGTCGCGTGCGCTACTTGCCCGGCAACAAGACGGAGAACCTCCACCCCCGGCCGGCCTCCTCCAACCTCTGCGGTGCCGTCCGGGTGTGGGCCGACATCGCCATGGATTTCATTGAGGCGTTGCCAAAGGTCCATGGCAAGAGCGTCATCCTCGCCGTCGTCGACGGGTTTTTCCAAATGCGCTCATTTTATTCCCCTCGGCCACCCGTACACAGCATCCTCCGTCGCCCGCGCTTCTTCCACGACATCGTGCGGCTCCATGGTTTTCCGACTCAATTGTCGGTGGCCGTGACCCGATTTTCACCGGCAATGTGTGGCGCGACCTTTTCCTAAGGGGCGGGCGTTCAGCTGCGGATGAGTACGGCGTTTCACCCTCGGGACGGATGGGCAGTCCGAGGCGTGAACAAGACCATCGCCATGTATCTTCGCTGTCTCACCGGGTGATCGGCCTCGGGATTGGCTCGATTGGCTCCCACGGGCGGAGTTTTTTGCTACAACACGGCCTACCACTCAGCGCTCAAGACATCTCCGTTCACGATTCGTCTATGGGCGTGCCCCCCACCGAGCTTCGCCGTACTCGCCGGGGCACGCACACCACGGGCGCCGTGGATGCCCCCCGCCACCGCCGTGATGAGTTCCTCGCCGAGGTGCGCGATCGTCTTCTTCAAGCTTCCGGGGAGCATGCGCGTCGGTTCTACGACGCCAACCACCGCTGTATTTGGAGTTCAGTGGGGGGACCGGGTTACGCTTTCACGTCTTCTCCGCCACACCCGGTCCGTGTCTCCCCGGTAGCAAAGGCAAGCTTGGCCCCAAATACGCCCGGCCCGTTCTTGGTCTTTGGGCGGGTCGGTGAAGTGGCCTATCGTCTGCAGCTGCCGGAGGGGGCCCGGATTCACGACGTCTTCCATGTTGGCGTGCTCAAGCCGTTTCGTGGCTCGCCTCCGGATTCTCCACCGGCCCTGCCTCCTCTTCGCCATGGCCGGCCTCTGCTACGCCCAGAACGCGTCTTGCGCTCCAGACTCCACCATGGTGAGGGGCAGGTTTTGATCAAATGGGAAGATTTGCCAGCGTCCGACGCCACTTGGGAGCCCTTTGATGTGTTTCGCTCCACCTACCCGGCGTTCCAGCTCGAGGACGAGCTGTTTCCGAAGGACGGGAGAGATGTTATGGTCGGCAATGTCTATGAGCGTCGGAACAAGTCAGTTGGCTAGAGTCCGGTTCATCGCCGGCAGCTTGGTTTAGTTGCGTCAAGTTCAGTTCAGGTCTCAGGTTGGCAAAGTTTGTTAGAGTCCTATTTGTTAGCTATTCCTATTTGTTGGCAGAAGTCTGTTACAGGTACTTGTATAAGAGTCGGACTATTGGTTTAATGAAGGTTAGCCTGGGATTGTGACTTAAGTCACCCTTGGGCGCCCAGCGTCCCTTACCTCGCCTCCTGTCTCGTGCTTTTGCCCTAGCTCGCCACGGCACCCGCTCGCCGCCAACGCACACGCTCGCACGCTCTCCACTCGCCTCCATACAATCTACGAAGCAAGGCTAAGCGCCATACCAGTATGTCAAACATGCTTATTATGTTATGTTTTTTAAAGTTACCATTCTTGGTTGTTGGCTTCCTCCTTTCAGTTTACCATATAATCTTGGTTGTTGGCTTCCTCCTTTCAGTTACCATTCTTTCTATTGGCTTCTGTTAGGAATATAGTTATTACCTCCACCCAACCATTTGCAGTTATCTCACTGTGCCATGTACTCGTGTACTAATTTAACACAACATCATATTGGAGTCTTTGTAATCTGCAGTGTAGCTTACTGGTAGTGAGCAGGAGGCAGCTGATCCACTTTCAAAAAGCCAAGGTATTACTATTATCCCCTCATAAAACACATGCTGCCATATTCAGGTGTTCCAAATATCTCCTGTTAGGGTCGAATTGTTTTTGAGAAACATTAAATGATGAACAACCTTGGTAGTTCAGGATGATGATTGTTAAAAATTTAATATCTATTTTTCTAAGAAGAGGCTCTCTGTTGCATTTCGGTTTTAGCTACTATTTTTGCCTTTCCTGTTGATCTGATGCCGGAGAGGAATAGTTGGCTGGAAGCGTGATCAATGGGGCATTTTGAAACCATGTTTAGTTTTCTCCCTAGATCATAACACATATATGTTCTCAGTGCTATTGTATAGATGGGTCACATGAGTGGTAAGCAGAACCTGGATGAATACTGTCTATAGTCGCACAGTAATATAACCACAAAAGTTTCATGTGTGCTATGTGCTTTGGACTCAAGCCCTGTTTGGATTCAGCTATAATAATTTTGTTGTGCAAGTAGTCAGGTCTCGGGTGATGTGTTCTGACCAAGGATCGGTTTGCACCTATGAATTAGCGTGGTATATGGCTAGCTGTAGCGGGTTGCAAAATTAATTCCTCTAGTTCATTGTCTTGGACATTATCGTCATCATCCTCATCTGAAATGATATTTAATCCGCAATAGTTTAGATAGAGCTCCAGTGCAATCGTCCTCTTGTTACAGATTTTGTAAGGATGGTTCTCTGATAATTGCTTGCCCTTTTTTTGATATTCTAATTGTGGTTGTTTTGACACTTGTATTGACAATGATACTAAAATTGATGCTTATTCATTTGAATGTGACTCACAATAGTGTATTGAGAATTGTGGTTGTATGACTGTAATTTCTAAGGAAGTTTAAGGGCTGCATAAACTACTGAGATGGCATGTAACAGTCAGTGTGACTATTCGATGATGGTTTCCAAATATGCATGATATCTACCTATACATTTCATTAGATATGTGATGGTCCCTGATGCCAAGCTGTTGAGTGGTTCAGTGGTGTGTTCTTTGTTTCAGGTTTTGGATTCATCGAGACAAACAAACAGACCACGGCGGCAAACTAGGTTCGCACTGCTCTCCATCCATTTATATTAGTGAAGCTATAATTATCACAGGTTGAAGGCCAATGCACCAATTTATATGACCACATTTCAGAGCAGTGTGAATTAGCTTAGTTAGCCATTTTGAATGTCACCACATCTGCTCAAATCAATCTTAACCTTCCAGCTGAAATTTAATTTCAGAAAGGCATGCTACAACACAAGAACACATACATACTTAGTAATCTATCCATTGTCTTTGGATAGCAAATAAAAAAATAAATGGCTCATGGCTTTTCTATTCAGATCAGGCAACTCCTGTTGGTGTCCTCTCCACCACAAGCTCAGCACAGGGATCTTTTAGTGAACAATCTTGCATTGTTCAGGTATTGACTACCCTTTGTCTTCGTGGTTAAGGTGTACGTATCTGGCAGAATATCACTAGATGGTGTTGAAATTAAGAGCTTAAAAGTAAGCTGGCTAAGGGATCAAACGGGGCTGGTAGGCCAGGAGCCAGTGCTTTTCAATGACACAATTCGTGCCAATATAACTTATGGGAAACATGGTGATGTAACAGAGGAAGAGATTACGGCTGTATCCAAGGCAGCCAATGCCCATGAATTCATATCAAGCTTACCTCAAGGATATGGCACATGGTAGGTGAGAAAGGATTTCAGCTATCTAGTGGGCAGAAACAACGAGTAGCTATTGCAAGGGCTATAATCAAGGATCCAAAGATACTACTCCTGGATGAGGCAACCAGTGCCCTTGATGCTGAATCAGAGCGCATTGTTCAAGACGCCTTTGGACCGAAGTCATGGTCAGCCATACCACCATTGTGGTGGCACACCGCCTCTCCACGATCAAAGGGTCTCGACATGATTGCTGTCCTCAAGGAAGGCAAGATTGTAGAGAAAGGAAGGCACGAAGCCCTTATGCGTATCAAGCGTGGAGCCTATGCATCACTAGTAGAGCTTCGCTCAAAATCTGAATGATGTATCTTTAAATCTTTTGCGCATTTATACAAATACTATTTTGTCAGAATCCAATTGTTCGTAATTTTAGAAGTCGAAGCTAAAATTATGTCGTAGGTGAAGGGACCATATTCAAATGGGTCGCTAACTGAATAATAAACCATACAAAAATAGAAAAACGAGCCTCAACAGTATATATTCTCTACTCAACTCAAAAACAAAATCGCATTGCTATAATGAGAATTGGATGTACAAGATTAATGAAAAATATATACTAGGTCTAGGCGTTGATTTACTAAAACAAAAGGTCGAGTAAGCGCTAACCGGATGCGAGGCATATATAGCTGCTATATCCGCCGCCTATAAGCGCTCCCACGCTGGCGACACGGGCGGCGACGCAAACCCCTAGCCGCCGCCCCTTCCTCTCCCTCCCTCCCCGCGCCCCCGCCCCGGGCGGGTCGGCATGGCCGCGCGGTTGCCGGAGAGGGCGGCGGCGGGCGCTCCTTCATGGTGGTGGCGAGGGTGGACGGGGTTGTGTTCCGCGGGCGCCGGCATGGAGGCGGCGGGGTCCCAGTGCGGCGGCCGGCCTTTAGGTGCTGGGCTTCGCGGCGGCGCGGGCCGGCGTTCGGGCGCTCCCTTGCCCCGGCGTCAGATCTGCGGGTGCCGCGGCGGGCGGGCTGCGCCTGGCGGGCTGGGCGATGCCCACTTCCGGCGTCGGGCAGCCGCTCGGGCGGACGGCGCCGATCTGGCAGGGGGCGCCCGCCATGGGTGGCGCCAAGGCTGATGCGCCAAGGCAGCTTCGTCGTCCAGGGACGCCGTGGGCGGGGTTCTTCCTCGAAGCTCGGCGACGGTGGCGGCGTGCGCAGCAGCGAAGCGGCATGGGCGCCCTCGCGCAGCGTGGTTTGGCGGGCCGCCTTTGGGTAGCGACGGCGCCGGCCAGCGCCTGTGCTGGCGCCGGGGGCGGCAGGGGCTCTTCTTCCTCCTCCTCCGCTTCCTCCTTTCCATGGCAGGCAACGGTAAGCTATTGGGGAGGCGGTGGTGCGGGCGGGGCACGGTCCCGCGCCAGGCTGCATCTGGTGGCGGGCCGCCAAGGTGCTCCGCGGGGTGGTCGGGCAAGGTCGGTACGGGCGACGGGCGATGTTGGACGACGGCAAATGGTGATTTGCCAAGCGTGCGACGGTAATCGTGACGTCTTAGCGGCAGGTTTGTTTGGCCCAAAGACGCTGCCCGTCGGAAGGGGTGGCCGGTCGACGCAAATTTGTGCGGCTGCCGCGTGCAGCCGGCGTGTCGATGCCCTCTAGACGGGCTTCGTGGGACGGCGTGGGCAACGGCGGCGGCGATGGCAGTGACTAGGGTTCCGGCATCTTGGCTGAGACGGTTATGTTGGGGGTACTTTGGCGAAAAGCTTTGGCGGCGGTGACGCCTTTGGGCGCCACTTTCCTCGTTGGGGGGCGTCGTGTTCCCCAGTGTGTCTTCCACGGGTGAAAACTCGGTCCATTCTTGGATTTTAGAGCGACGGCGGCGCTTATCGGGCGTCGTGCCCTTCCCCAAAGCGTCGCTATTGGAATTTCGTCTTGGCCGCGATGTCTCCTTCGGTGGATGCTCTTCGCTTCTTGGCACTCGGGTCGACGTGGGACGGCGGAAATGCTTCGCGAAGTCGGAGCTGCTACACGGGGTTGTAGCCGGGCAACGATGACATGGGGCGAACCCTCCTTCGACGACCGGTACTCGGCTTGGGAGGCTTGGCGATTGCCGTGGGTGGGGTGGGAGACCGAACAGAAGTCGGAGCTGCTCTTCGCGACGCTGCTTGAGCTCGGCAACGATGACCGGTTGCGGCCTCTTCCTTCGGGCCCGCTTATCCGTCATCGTAGGGTGGGTCGCCTGTGGTACTGTGCGTTGCGTGGGTGGGCTAGCCTATCGGGTGTTTGACACAACGTTTGGCTACGCTTTCTTGTACATAAACTTCATTCGTTTTAATTGAGCGGCAGAGCTCCTGCCTTTGTTTCAAAAAAAAAAAAAAAAAAAAAAAAAAGATCCTCCACAGTCGTGCTGCCGCCGCCCCTGCGCTATCGGCAGCCGAGCTCGCATGCAGCACCGGCGGTCATCTCCTCATTTTTTTTAGGGATCGCCTCGCCGGTGTTTGGCTCTTTCCTTCTCTCTCTTTTTGGCCGTTTGGGCCTCCTTTATTTGGGCCGTAACCCGCCAAATGAAAGATGGGACCAGGTAGTAATATGGGAAAGGCACGCGGCGCCGTCGCTATGGAACGGCGGTGGCGGCTGTGTCTTCGACTCTTCGCTGGTGGAGAGCGGAAAGGAAGCCAGGCATGGCGGCTCCCTGAAGCCAGCTACGGCGGCCGCGCCAGCGGGCACTGGTTCGGCCGTTGCATCTGTAGGTTAGCGTCGGTTGGATTGGATCATGTCGACCAAAATGTAACCTCGGTGCACAAGGTATGCCGGTTCAATAAGTTCTGGATATGCCTCGATTTTGGTTTGAACAAATTCGCAAACTGGTAGCTGCATTTGGTCCGAAATTATTATTTCCAATGCATGCAAAGCTGTAGTGAATTTGGCATGTAGTCTTATGCTCATGCGCCTCGCTTTAATTTGGGGCTCTGGAATAGCAGAAATGCTTCTGCTCGTCAACTAAATATCAATAGTTCAGTGATTAGGTCGATGTGTTTTCCTTTTTACATTAATTTATTGATAATCAAGTGCACTAAAGCATATGAAATACGTGATGCCAATGCTATCTTTGTTTTTTTAGACCAAAGACCATTGGTCCGGCTTTATAGAAAGCAAATTGAGTTGCTGAGGAAACCAGCTTACACGAACAAGCAGTCAATGCTATCTTTGTTCGACGTGGAGTTTAGGAAACCAGCTTACACGAACAAACCAAAAGTATGGATTGATAACATTTACATGGATTTGTGTCCGTTGCATAACTACCTACTACTACAAATGCTCCCCTTGCAATATCAAATATATTCATCAAAGTCCTCATACCAAATATATTCATCAAAGTCCTCATATATCCTTATGCTGACTTCGAGTGTAGTTCTACCAGCGATGCATAAATTCCACCCTTGTTGCCCACGAGGTATTCATGCTTTCCCTTCTCAGCAACCTTGCCTTCTTTGATGACTGCAATTATATCTGCCCCTTTGATTGTGGACAGTCGGTGCGCCACAACAACGGTGGTCCTGCTGACCATCACTTGGTCTAATGCATCTTGAACAATACGCTCTGCTTCAGCATCCAAGGCACTTGTTGCCTCGTCGAGTAGAAGTATTCTTGGGTCCTTCAAGATGGCCCTTGCAATAGCAACCCGTTGTTTTTGCCCTCCAGAGAGATGTGTTCCTCTCTCGCCAACAATAGTGTTATATCCCTGAGGCAAGCTAGATATGAACTCATGAGCATTGGCTGCCTTGGCAGCAGCAACAATCTCGTCCTCTCTTACTTCTCCTTGTTTTCCATATGCTATGTTGGCGTGAATTGTGGCATTGAAAAGTACAGGTTCTTGGCTCACTAACCCCATTTGGTCTCTTAACCAACTCAGCTTTAGTTTTGTAAATTCTGTCCCATCTAATGAGATTGTGCCAGAATCTGGGTCATAGAATCGCTCAAGCAAAGCAATTATTGTTGACTTACCACTACCACTCTCTCCAACAAGTGCAACAGTCTGCATATGTTAATTGGTTTTAAATTCATCAGTACAACTCGTAGAGGAAAATGTAAAAACTAGAATTAATTTCCATTCTTTTTTAGGCACATTTTCATTGACCAGAAGTATCTAGCACTCCAGCTGTTCTTGTCCCATTGAATGACATATACATCAATAAAATAATTGAAAAAAATCAATGAGTAAGAAGCATGTATTGTGGGCAATCGTGCATGCTAAAGTGCTTCAGAAAAAAACCTTAATGCATGGTAAATCTCTTTTTGTTAATTTCATCTCATATTGTCTGCCTTGTACTCCTTGTGAAAATGGAGTTTAAAGTTGAAATTTTGCAGAATGCTAAATGAATTTTCTACCACCTGTACACAACTTTTGTGAAACTTATGTTAAAGATTAAGATGAACTGAGCGGTCATTACCTGAGCAAACAGTCACTGTATTTGTAGCCAATATCTGATATTTACCCATTACTGTTGTTGAAATTAAGCTGCTCAAGAGTTGCCATGATGCTTTTGTGCATGCTAACCTAGTACTAACCTAGCAAGATCGACCACCCCAGTTTTCATCCCCTATTTCTCTCAATGAATAACTAACTACCCCCTCCAGTCAAACAACTCATGAATTAACTAAGACAAGTATCAAGCAAACAGTACCTTTCTGGCTGGAATGACCAAAGTAAAGTCGCTGAGCACTTGGACGTCTGGGCGGGATGGATATTTGAAGCTTACATGTCTGAAATCTATATTGCCATCAACTTTTTCTAGAATTATGCCTTCATCACTAGTCGAGTTGATTTTAGACCTCTTATCTATAATAGCTAGTATGGAAGTTGTGGATTCCTGGGCTTTTGATGAATCTGTTGCCATTGCACTTGTTTGGGAAACTCCAAAAGCTGTGAAAATCAAAGCAAAATAGACCTGCCAGTTACCAGATTTAGTCAGTCACGGAACAAAATGTCCTTGTTTAAATGATGCCAAATGTGTATCCCTTACCCTAAAAACATCTTTAAAAGTTGATTTGCCTTCATGTATAAACAGTGCGCCAACATAGAAACAAAGAGCATATGTGAGATACATCATTAAGTTTGAGAAACTGAAACCAAGGCCTCCAACCATTCCACTTCTAATGCCCTGTTTCATTGAAGCTTGGCATTTTTGGATGTATGATGTAGTTACCCTCTTCTCTGCACAGAAAGATGCTACAGTTCGAATACTACCAATTGCCTCAGTTACGACTTGACTTGCATCTTCATACATCACCTGTTGCAGTTAGTTGTTCGATGAAACTTTTGGTCAGACACATCTTACTTAATTTTTGTTAATTGTAAACTGCTAAATATATATATATATATATAGTTGTTATTAATATTATATGAAATCTGTATTCTGTCTAAAAAGATTGAATGTACTCATCTATTTTGAAAAGTATCAGGTATGTTTTTCTTTTTAAACATAAAGACGATTGCGTTCGCTGCAGGAACTTTTCAATATTTTCACCTTAGCATCTTCACTGAACCCTTTCAAGAATTTCACTTGAATATAATTTTGTGAGCCCATTACAGGAATCACACATATGACAATCAGTGTGAGCTTCCAGTCAGAAGCAAATGCAATGGAAAAACCAGCGATTAGTGTTACTATACACTGCACTAGTATGGCCAGGTTATCTCCAACGAGGCGTCGGATGTTTAAAGCATCAATGTTGAGTCTCGCACCAAGTGCCCCACTGTAAAATGAAATAGTAAACTTGATGTCCAAACAATTGTAGAAATAATTTAAGAAATTTGGAAAAATGATTAAGTAGCAAAACCTAGAATTTGAAGGGTCATCAAACCAGGAAACTTCTTGATGCACTATGCTCTGGAAAGACAAAGAGCGGACACGTTGTATAAGTTTCCCACCAGCGACCCCAAATAGAAAGTATTCCAGTTGGATTGAAATCAGGGCAATGACTGCAAACAGAAGGCACATCAATGCCCAAAACCGAGAATCTTTTCGAAGTTGGTGTGGTGGATAGTAGAAAGTTCTTATACCACCAGACATCATTATACTGAACGATGGGAACATAAGACCATGCACAAAGGCAGCTATAGCAGCTAATAGGAGAACTGGTGCTTCTGGCTTATTAAGTTTGAATAGTCGTCCAATTGGTGCTTTCTTAGGAGCCTTACTATCACCAGATTCCTGGTGTTCCTGTCTGTCTATAAAAACTTGCTTGTTCAATTCTTCAGACAACACTGTGGATTTTGTCAAGGAATGTTGTCCTTTGTTCCTGGGAGAATCTCTGTCTATTGATTGTTCCAAAGATAAACTTCTACTTTTATATATTGAACCTGACACATCAGTATTTCCAACGTCATGCCTTTCTTTAGCATGTGCCTGTTGTAACCTAATAAGCTGAGAATAAGCTCCATCAGGATCCTTAATCAGCTTGTCATGGACACCTGTATGACATGTCAATTGGTTAACTGGTTCCAAAAAGCTGAATTGAACTACCTCTATTTTTCACATTGATTGATTCCTTTTTATTTAAAAAAGACAATGTAATTGGTGTAAAAGAGTCACTTACCTTGTTCAATTACTTTCCCCTGATGAACTACTGCTATGCAGTCTGCACTCCTGATAGTGCTCAGGCGGTGAGCAACAATGAGTGTAGTTCTCCCTACCATGATCCTATTTAGTGCTTCTTGAACTACCCTTTCAGACTCTACATCTAAAGCACTTGTAGCTTCGTCCAAAAGAAGGATTTTTGGATTTTTGAGGATTGCTCTTGCGATGGCAATTCTTTGCTTTTGCCCCCCAGAAAGCTGAGAACCATACTGACCAACCATTGTCTCGTATGCCTGTATGAGGTGGAAGACAAGATATTAATTGCCAGAAACTTGAGTAAGATACATAAATAAGTAGTGTTTCTGAAAGTACATCAGGCAGCTTTTCAATGAAGGTTGCTGCATTTGCAAGCTCAGATGCTCTCTTGATCTCTTCGATTGTAGCATCCGCTTTACCGTAGGTTATGTTATCCTTGATAGAGGTCATAAAAAGCAATGGTTCTTGGCTGACAAGACTTATCTTTCCTCTTAACCATTGGAGCTGCAGACTTTTGATGTTCACTCCATCTACCAATACTTCACCAGCCTCTGGGTCATAAAATCTCTCCACCAGACTAATCACTGTTGATTTACCACTTCCACTCTCCCCGACTATAGCCATTGTGGTACCACTAGTTACTTGCAGGCACAGGCCATCAAGTATCAAATGTTCAGGCCTTGCAGGGTACCTAAAGAACACATCCTTGAGCTCAACATCTCCCTCGATATCTTCTAATATTATTCCGGAAGTGTCGGTAATGTCAATATTTGGTTTTCTGTTTATAATTTCAAACAATCTTTGTGCTGCAGATTGCCCTTCTGCAATTGCTGAAATAGATGGTGATGCATTACCTATAGCCCTGTTCCCAAATAACCAAACCTTAATATCAACATATAGAAATGGTTATGTTAATTTTATCAAATATCAATTCAATTTCAATCCAAGAGTCTAGCAGTACTTTTTTACTATCATTTATTGCATATGTAGTTCACAGATACAAAACTCACATTGAGCCCATTAAAATTGCAAATACGATATTGATGACCTGCCCTCCAGTATATCCTTTGCTGATGATTAACTTGGCGCCATACCAGAAGGCTAGAGAGTAACTGCAGAAGACAACAAAAAATATGCAACCTACTCCAAGACCAGTGATGATCCCTTCCATGAGAGTAGCCTTGTATGCCCTTTTTATTTGATTATTGTACATTGCAATTGCTTTCTTCTCACCATTGAAAGATACAACCTGTTTTTGAGATGTTAGTGATATTGAATAGTTGCAAACACCTATTGTCAGCATTCATTTGTATTTCAAAAATATTAGAATCACCTACTGTTCTTATTGCTCCAATGGTTTGCTCGACAATATTCCCTGCATCTTCGTATGATTCTTGCCTCTTTTGAGATATTTGAGCTCGCAATCGGGAGACTGTTGCAAAGGATAAAATGCTTGGAGGTATGCACGCGACTACAACAAGGGCTAGCATCCAGCCTCTAATGAATCCAATGATAAAGCCACCGACGAAGTTTGTCAAAAGTTGTATGTACTTCCCTACCTTAACATGAGAAGTCAGGTTTTTTAGTGTTCTACATGAGGCCTCTCCTTATGTTCTAGACATGAAAGATCCTTTACTGGAAATTAGACATATACTTTTGTGTCTTTTGTCAAAGCAATAATGAATTGTTACCTTCTCACCAAGGGCATCTTGGATGAGTACAGTGTCCGCAGACATTCTTGAAGCTGCTTCTGCAGTTGTCATCTCCACGTCAAAGAATGCAATGTCTTGCCTCAGAACAGCTTCAAGGTATAACGATCGCAGCCGTGTTGACTGCCTTTCTCCAGCTACCGTCCAGCATGACACCTCTGGAGCAGGTAAATGTTTCAGCCAATCATTTTGGATTCTGCTAATCCAACTAAACAGAGTTCTCATTTTTAGCTGCTACAAAGTTCGTTCTCTACCTTTTTGAAGTTGTAAGTTGAATTAGCAACATTTTGTTTCTGATTGTAGCAAACCCCATGGCCCATGCCATCTTTTCATGCTTGAAACCATCGAAGCTGTGAAGTGTGTATGTTTTGGTACTAATGTGAATAACTGAAAATATTTGGAACCTTAGCATTAAGTACTCCAAGTTGTGACAGTGGGAATAGCCAAGTATTCCATTGGTGGCACTTGGCAGTGACCATTTTGTACTCGTGGGATGTTTGTGAATGGGCTACCCTAACGAAATTTTCTGTCTTCTTTGTTCGAGCTTTTACTAGCATATATATATGACCCATCAAGAACGCCAGCTATTTCAATTCCTATTCTCTAGCTATTGGACACATTTATTCATTCTATTCTAGTTACTTGCATGTAGTCCAAGTCCAAATATAAAGTATATATTTATTATTTATGTACTTACGGAGGAAGGAAGAAACTGCAGTTCCGATTCCCAGGTAGATGTAGTACATGATAACCTGGAGAAAAACACCTTGTTATGATTACATTCAAATAGTGTGGACTCGTTTGATGCTTAAGGAGATGGGCACATACTGTATAGTGTTTAGTTGCAACAATAAGTTATAATAATAATAGAGTGAGTCTGTGGAGTGTCGACTTGCCTATAGTGTTTAGTTGCAACAATAAGTTATAATAGAGTGAGTCTGTGGAGTGTGAACTTGCCTAGAACCCAAAAAAAAGAACCAGAATATTCTTAGCGCTAGGAAAGGAGGGGTTGGCCGGCTCTTTGAGAGATTTCTTGGCATTCTAAGCAATCCAATACACTTGTGAGCTTCCAAAAACACCTCCCACTCATCTCTTGACTTGTGCTTGATCCAAAGTAAGTTTGGAAGAGATCTATTGCATTTGCTTCGTTTTCTTGCATTTAGTGGCATTAATTTTCGATTGGGCTATGGTTTTCTTATTACTCTTGGTGTGATGGTTGCCTCCGTCTAGATAGCTTTTGGAGTAATGGCAGTTGTTGAGGGGACTGTTGGTGATTGTTCTCCGACTCCAACTAGTGATTTATGAGAGGTATTGATCCTATCTCACGGGGTTAAAAAGGGATACTCTAGTAGAATGCTCGTGGCTAGTTGGAGTGCACCTTGTGGTTGATTCTTGCGACGTCTAAGTTGTGTGTCTAGCTTGTCCCACTACTAGTTAGTGCGGGAATCATCATCGAGGACTCGCCACAATGTGGATGTTAGGCTATTGGTTGTGAGTGTTTTTTTGGAGCTTTTGAACATGAGTACATGATGGGATTAACACCAGCACCAAATTCTCGACGACTGGCATCCAAATCCCTCATTTTCCTCTCCAAAATTGTTGTTTTGGTAACTTCTTTGGCTGGTGATTTTAGTTGACTCTTATGCTCAATATAGATGCCATAACCTCAAAATAACATATCTAGACTTACCCTCCAATATATTTCCCATGAGCACCTTATTCTTTTGAAATTGAGCTTTTTTTTGAGAAATGATTTGGGAGAGAAAAGTTTCATTTCATCGCAATCCGGACCTTTTGGAAAGATCACATGGGGTTACCTTGACCATGGGTTAGTTAAGGTCTAGAACAAGTGTGGGGGATATACCCTTGGTAACACAAGATGATAGAAGATATGATTTTCGAGGACTCTTATAGATGTTGTAATCCAAAAACAATACTTTCCATACGCCGACTAGAAAACTTTCTTTGTAACCCTATCCCTCCAGAGTATAAGGAGAGGCAGGGTTCCTCTAGTCGGCATCTAGATACAAACCTTAGGCTTAGCCTAAATCATCTCATGAACCTTGTCATAATGCACAAGCCAACAAAATACACGACTAGGGTATTACGTCATATTGACTGCCTGAACATGTCTAAGCTCATGCCTCTTATTCTCGTGCTACCTTCCGGTTCCCAATCATATGCACCTCACCACATAAATATACCATCGTGGATACCCCCCTCGGTGGACTGCCGACCATCTTTCATCCACATCAGGTTTCATAATATTTGGAGTTGATTTTTAGTAGTTTTGGTTTCTTCCAGCAAATTGCCTATTTTCTAGAGAAATAGGGTTATCTAGTTTGAAAACCAAGAGGTCCTGTTTTTTAACTTGTGATTTTTGGGGAAATATGATTCATCTTGTTGTGATGAAGCTTTGGTTCAAATTTCACAATTTGTAGAGATTTTTGTTGTTTTTTTCTCAAACCTTCTCAAGTTGAAATATGTGAAAATCAGGTTATCTGATTTGGAAATAGGTTGATTTGAATTTTACTGTGGTTTAGCGTTTCACCCTTTTCTTTGCTCATCTGGTTTCTACACCTTCCTAGTCTGGCTCGTAATGTTAGTTGGTGTGTTGATACTACATGATCTTAGAGAGAGCTAGAAGAGATAAAGGTTTGGTTGAAATTGGGATATAGGCTGAGTTCTTTCTTATTGATAATTTTTTATCAAGACTTCCATTCACCTGTTCCAATCCTCCGTACCTTTTATTAAAAAAGCAAAAAGGTAAATGCATACCTTTTGAAGAAAAAGTAAAAGAAGATCGGAGAGCTAGATGTCCCTCCCCTGTTTTGGCTATTTAATGAGAGAATTAGTGTATTCAAAGTTGTGCTATCTTTGTCATCAATAGGACCTATGGAGTCAATCATTGACAAATAATTTGTGTAAACAAACAAGTTTAAAAATAATAATAATTGCACCTCGAGCTCCAGGAATGTGCAGTGGCAAGCTGCTGGAGAAGTTACAATGAACCTTGTATTTAAACTAAATATAACTTCTTAGTAAATCTCTCTTGGATGGCCTTGCTACCACATCCCGTTGTTTCTTCCCATCTGCATCTTTAGAATTGGGTTGAATCAAAGTTATATTGTTTGGGCAGCCTGTTTATAGTTCTATTTTGGAACTAAATTAAAACAGCAATTACAATAAATTCCAGTGAAACCAATGCTACGACCTATAGGAGATTTCTAGCCTGGAAATCAAAAGACGGATTTGTTTTTGTTATTACATCCTACGTTTCAAATTATAAGATATGTTTTAACTTTTTTAACTTTTTTAGATACATTTCCTTTACTAATGTTTTAACTCTAAAAAAATTAAAATGACTTATAATTTGGAACAGAGAAAATATTTACTAATTGCCTACTGCTCTCATTTTCTGAATGTGTTGTGGACATTACTATCACCATGGTGGAAGGAGCACTATCGAGGATGTCTGCTCAAAGATGGTGGAAACGCATTCAGATTTAGGGGACGGAAACGGAAAACGTCAACGTAAAGCTTACTTCAGCTAAAAGCATTATTAGCATGTCCGGATTGTATTTTATATAGAAAGGCTAAAGGAGAAAGACGTAGCGCTGGAGTCCAATAGTTCATCAACAATAATCGCGCGTGCTCCTGGCATGTTTCTTAGTATTAGTATTAGTCGTCGTCGAAACGTCGTTGTTTATAGAGTTCAGAATATGATATCCCACTCAGACTAATTTATTTGTCTGGTGAGCTGACAACATCAAACCGAGAAACGCCATGAGCTATCGCAGGTTACCTCTTGTGTTGTATACTGCTAGTGTTGGACGTATACGTAACTGCAGACGGTTTGATTACGTTCGAACATCTAACGTCTGAATGTTTTAATATGACCCAAGGAAAAAGGGGACGACTATATTATCAAGACAGTGTGAGGAATATGATGAGTTATCAAGATAGTGTGAGGAATATGATGAGGGATTTTCGTGAGACAGTATGGTGGGAAAGAATATATAATGTGGCCCACTAAGCCTACTTTTTGAAAAGGACTTCCAGTTGTGCCTGCCAGATATTTTCTCTGTTTTTTGTACTCGATTCCTGTAGATCAATACTCCTATATACAAGTCAATTTGGTTTGTAATGTGGTGGAGAGATTTTTCAGAGAGAGAGAAGACAGTAGCTCTTATTGAATCTATAATACTTGGATGGCATACATGTGTACCTTTTATCAGTATATATCATGCCTATTAATTAGAGAACCCAAGTATTAAATTATCATGTGTGTGTATATATATATATGGCCGGCTACTATACGCACTTGCACACATAGCACTTGCACACATAGGCGGCATGATGGCGCCTGCAAGTGCAATATCCATTACGTACTGCGCTGGACCTTGTACCTAGGCGGCCGGGCAATACGAAGAAAAGAGAACGGCGGGCCGGGGTTAGCAGCAGCCATGTTCCTAGGAACGAAGGATCGTGGAGTATTATTTTTCCCTCCGTTTGTTTGTCTTCTCAGCCAGATATATCAGCCGTATTTTTCTCTCACACCAAATCACCCGAGTTGTCTTATTAGCCAGCTTATATATCACTAGCCAAACATCTTGTTGATAACGTGGGAACGAACGTTCTTATTTTAAAAACGTGGATTATTCTCGAAGTATGGGATATATATGGAACCTGAAACGTGGTGAGCGTCCGCAGCTGGTGCGAAGGTCGGCACAGCGAGTGGGGCGGCCAGCGCGGGGACGATGGGTTTCATTCGGAGCGGCGCAGTGCCTCAGCGTGGAACTTCTAGGCCCTCCGGGAAGACACGGATTGCAGCCAGGTGCAGGAGAACTGCAGTGTCGTGATCTGTTGTTATTTTAGTCGCGTTCCTGGACATTGCCTGCGCTGGTGGGGCGTGCCGCCGGGCGCCCAATATATGATAAAAAACCGCGCCACTGTGGTTGCGCTCCTGTGCGAGGGGATGATGGCAGAGGCGCACGAGGTCATCGTCGTCGTGAAACATTGCTGCGCGGTCAAGCTCTAGTATGTGCTTGCGCGGCATTGCCGCCGACTGACCGCGGCGGAGGTCTTGAATCCACTCCTGCGGCTATGCGGGGAGACATTAGCGTGAAAGAAGAAACAAGTCATCAAGGGGGCCTTGAATCGATCTCCCTCGTTGGATCTTGATTGGAAAGTCACTGAATCTGCGTCCGGTCATGTTTCCGTTCCATGTTGCTAATTAATAAGGGGCAGGGTCAGCGCCGGGCCGGCCGGTTTCCACGGCAGCCTGGGCCGTCACCGGTAACCATGCATGCACACGACCGCACGCCATGAGCGCCCTGGCCGATCCGCCGTCACTTCGTACTCACTAGTACGTACACGTAACTAGCTAGCTGGTGCGCCGCGCGCTACGTATGTAGTAGTACTATATATTTACGCACTTATACGCAGTTGCGAGCACGTACAAACTGATTAAATCAAACCTGTATACTTACACACTCGACACACGTAGCTGCAGATGTAGTACCTTGCTGACCCGTTGGAGGATGGTGGCGTCGTCTCCGGCGCCGAAGCACTCGATGACGGCGGCGAAGACGACAGTCATGAGCGGCTCCGTCATGCCGTTGGCCACCGCCGCCACCGTGCCGACCGCCATGAGCGCGGCGTCGGTGCGGTCGGCGTACCGGAACATGCCAAGGAACGGAACCAGCTGCTTACTATTGCTGTTGGAAATCGTCGTGGCCCCTGCGTGGTGGCTGCTGCGCCCCTCGTTCGTCGTCTCGGCGCCATCCTCGCCTCCGCCGTCTCTCGCTCCCCCAGCCATATGAACCTTAGCGGCCCTCTCTCTCTTTATCTTTAATTTCTGGCTGAATAATCCTAGCTCTTTTTATTTGGCACTGGTGGCTGCTGCTTGCTGGCCTTTGGCAGCAGGCAACACTATATATCTATATATGGTGCACACCAGGCCTCCAGGCCGGTACACCCACCCCTCTTGAGTCTTGACTCTTGAGCGAGGAGTACAGTGGAGCCGTGGATGAGAGCGCGCATTAATTGGCCAGGTTTCCTTCCCTTTTGATGGTACTGATGAAGCCATGTAGTCGTCAGTCCTATTTCACTCTCGCGATGGATCATCATCATGAGGCAACTGTCTGCTGGCAAGTATAACATAGTCTACACACTGTGTACGGTGGTCATCATGTCGGGTGCTAGCTAGTCTGATGATTTCGACGTTTAATTTACCCAGCATATATAATATATACGTAAGATCCCTCACAAGATTTGGACACCTACCCACACGCAGCGGATCGGAGCTGTGTACGGTGGGTGACGATGATTATATTCATGTGAAATCCATCGAGCACAAGAGTTGCTAGGAAGCAAAGGTAGGAAGTAAAGCTAAGGTACGGTAGGTAATTAATGTAACGTAACACGCATCCTCCAATGGAGGTCCGGGCTCCGGCGCGTGGTTACCCTGTCGTCCCTGCCGAGTGCCGACCACTGGCTGTCGTCGGTCCGTCGGTGTTCGCGACGACGATGGTCACCGGCTAGCTAGGCTGGGGTGTCGCGCTAGCTAGGACTAGGACGGCGAAGGACGCACTCGGCCAGCATCGTGGGTGCGCGACAATTCGTGTGGGCCGCTCACCACGGACGTCGTTGATGTGACTACATGCAAGTCCGGCCGGGAGCTGGTTCGTGAGATCACTCTCACGCCCACGACCTGGGACAGATACGTACGTGTTTGGAGGTACGTGGTCCTCGGAGGGTTGTCCTACGTTCTCGGTGTCTTCGATGTCCCGCGGGCTTTCTTCTCGATCGTAGGATCATCATCGTCATCATCCTTGATAGGCCCAAAGGAACTGTGCAAGACAAGATCATCATCATCAGCACCTTCCCGGCCGGGTCAAGTTTTGCTTCTGGTTGTCGCTCCATAATCGGTTGTGGACCGGGGATACTGAAACAGTCAGTCACCTTGCTCTTGGTTGTGTGTTCTCAAGGCAGGTCGGTCTGGATCAACCCTGTCCCTATTGGCAGTCACCAATCGGACTGCTTGCTCTGTTGCCTGCAGCCCTGAACATGATGATGAGCTGGGGACTGGTGTAGTCGCGGTAAGCTTGGAGCCCGGGACACTACGGGGCGGCCATGCTTCGATTCTATGGTGCCTCAGAAGAAGGAAACATACGCAACTCTACTCCTAGGAGTAACTTCATTCTTAGCAACAAGCCAATAACACTATCAAGGAGGCGAACTCTGATCTCTGAAAGTATTTATTTTGGTCAAACAGGGTGTAATGTAATATAATGCTGGGTGATACAGCAGTAGTAGTAGTAGAGTAGCAGCAGCAGCACATTAATCGCTGACAATGGCATTGGAGATTACAGATTTGTGATTAAGGAGGATTCTGGAGCCGCCCGATCGATCCAGCGACAGCTACGCCAGCCAGCGGCAGCGATTGGCATCAAAGAATTTTTCTTTCCGGCGAGATATGACACAGAGCATCAGCTCTTTTTCAGGTGGCCTGCCGCTTGCCGCTCATCGAATCCTACGATAGCTACCTGGAGACCGGACCGGAGACGCCACAGCTATCTGATAGCTGCTGTTCTCGACGACACCAACTTTCCGATCGGTTGCGGGCACCGCTGGTCTACATATAGAGCATCGATCACATCTTCCTGTTTCTTTTCGTTTGCCTTGCTTTCTAAGTGTCGATGCATCAGCAGCTGCTACCTGTAGCTTTTCTGCATTTGTAGAGTAGTAATAAAGCATACACCAGGGCCCCCAGCGAAAAGCGTTATTGGCACATCTGATCGAGTCTGGTAAGTGTGAAAGGCCAAAAGACCAAAGGACAAAAGGTTACCACAAGAGTGAGTCTCCATCTCCATCTACTAGGATCATTCATCCGTGATCTGGAGACCTGATCAAACTCAAACATCTTCTGCAGCGGATAGGACGACCATAATAACATCACTTGTGCTACTCGATATATTTTTGTCTGGTGAGCTGCAGCATCAACCGTTCCACTGAAGACGTTCAATTACTCCCTCCGTCATACAAAGACCACAATTCTAGGATGGGGCACAGAGACCAAGGAGTAGTGAGAAATTACGAAAATGCCCTCAAAAAGTAGTCTGCAGAGCTGTACACTCTATTATAATATACAAGCAACAGTACAAATCATGTGGTCATAAGTAGCCACACGTGGCAATACAAGATCACCCCCCTTAAACACAGTATCACGAGAAGCTTCTAGGGGGATGCGGTGGCCACGAGTGCAAAATTTGAATTACTGAATGCCAAGCTTCTTCCCGCCTCTTGCTGCCTGTTGCCACCTCTTAGCTCCCTCATATAAATACAGCACCCACACGATTGAGCAACCACTCCATTAGCCTGCAAGTTATTTTCATCACCACCCATGCCCATAGATCTAAACAAGCTACCACATACACAAGGAGAGTTCTTACCTGACTTGAATCAACAACCATCGCAGGAGCAAGAAGAGGAAGATCATCTCCATGTCCATTTCAAAGGTCGCCAGCCCATACCTGACCTGAATGAAGAACTAGCACATGGGCAAGGTCATCAGCCCTTTCTGGACCTGAATGAAGAACCAGCACATGGGCAAGAGGAGGAAGGTCAAGAAGGTCAAGTTTATGTCCAAGTACATCTCCAACATGGTCAGCCCTTTCCTGGACTAAGTGAATATCCTACACATGATCAAGAAGAAATCAATAATCTCCAGAAAGGTCAGTCTCAATATCATATGGAAGATAAACAGTTCGGTGTGTATGGCATAAATCTCAATATTGATGCTTTCATGGGAGAACAACCTCATGAAGGTGACCTTTTTCTTCTAACTGCATATGTACAGCAACAAGAACACCCTCATTATGATTTCTCCAAACTCGACTTCGCTATTATATCTCACCTTGTCGCATCATTGCAGTTTTACATTGTCAACCTGAACATGAACAAGAGGAATGTCTCCAGTTCCTTGGCCCAGACGAATTTCATCCTAACTTTCAGGCTTCTGTTCAGGAACAAGAGATGCAACAATCTGATCAACATAGCTTCTTTATTTAATGTTGCTGTACATTAAGGATTAGCATCAACCATATTAAGGGTTAGCATACAGATAAATGACACTTACAAAGGAAAAAATATTCTTCAAATAGTTTCACTTATTCTTACAGTCACATACATGTCTAATCATAGGTACTTGCATACATTTGTCAAAAATATTTACAGTTGCTAAAGTTTACTTTGGCAGCATATAAGTAATACTAGATTGATTTTACATTTCAACAGAATACTACTCAAAGCACAGAGATCCCTCAAATATAATCAAAAACTGTTCTCAAATTGTTTGTTTTGTGCAATTCTACAATTCAGGAGATTACTTCTCCTCTTATTTGAGTTAAATGAATATGTACCATTTCAGCTACACTAACTCAACATGCAAAATTTTTGTAGACATGATGGACGAAGACATGCATGACTATGGTATGCATGTTGATGCTGTGGAAGTAGACTTCGATGCAGATGAGTTGGACAGCTCAGACCTTGAACAAGATGATTATGAAAACGATAGTGGCATACATCAGCATAGAAATCTAACAGACGATCAACGACAATAAATATATGCAGCATTGCTTGAGAGAAGTGATCGTGGAAAACTAAAAAAGACAAGTACAACTATAGTTGCTCAAATGTTCCAAGTAAGTCGGTATAGAGTGCAACGCATTTGGCAGAGAGCAAAGCAATGCCAATCACAAGGAAGACCAGTGGATGTCAGATCAAGGAAGCCTAAAAACTGCGGCCATAAAAAAATACAAATAGATCTATCTAAGGTTCTAAACATTCCCTTGCGTCAGAGGACCACAATTCGATCTCTAGCAACAGCCATCGGTGTAAACCGGAGCACTTTACATAGGTGGTTCAAGCAAGGGCAACTACGACGCCATTCCAGCACACTAAAACCTCTGTTGACGGAAGAAAACAAGAAAGAGAGGCTACGATGGTGTGTTTCTATGTTAGATGAGCGGACATTGCCACACGCACCCAAGTTCAAAGAAATGGTACAACGCCACAAAAAAAAATAACAAGTATTATATGCTTCCAGGTGAGGATGACCCACACAGGACTGTGCGGAATAAGAATCATATTGGCAAAATTATGTTCTTGGCAGCAGTGGGAAGACCCATATATGATGCTATGGGTAATTGTATTTTCGATGGGAAGCTAGGAGTGTGGGCATTTGTTACAAGGGTACGACGAATACTTTTTCACTTTGTCAAATAAGTTTTTTATACTCATTTCTGATCCTTATTTTGGTCTCATTTTTTCTAGGAAGGAGAAAAAAAAAGAAGCCATAATAGAGGGAGGGGGACACAGGTCACCAAGCCTATCAAGGTCAATCGAGATACTATGAGATCATATCTAATTGGCCACGTTCTAAAAGCTATTGTTGAACGCTGGCCACGTGAACTTGCTACTGAAACCATTTATATTCAGCAAGATAATGCTCCTTCACATGTGCTACCAAACGATAAAGATTTTGCTACTGCTGTAGCACAAAAAGGGCTGGACATACGACTCATCAACCAACCCGCGAATTCTCCAGATTTGAATGTACTAGACCTAGGATTCTTTGCTTCCCTTCAATCCAAAACTGATCGCACTATCTCCACAACCTTGGATGATCTGATTGCGAATGTACAAAGGGAATTTGCCAACTACGATCCAGGTACTTTGAATCGGGTATTTCTAACACTGCAAGGGTGTATGATTGAGGTGATGAAAGATGCTGGAGGCAATAGATATAAGATTCCTCACATGGACAAAGATCGACTAGAGGCACTTGGCATGCTTCCTAAAAGCCTCAGTTGTGACCGCCAACTCTATGCGAATGTGATGGCATCATTGGACACATGAGTATTTTGCTACTCCTATAATTATATATTTTATGTGTTGTTTGCTACTGCTGTAATTATATACCTTATATGGGAACATGAGTCTTAGGCATACGAGTATTTTGCTATTGCTGTAATTATATACCTTATATGGGAACGTGAGTATTGGGCATATGAGTATTTTGCTACTGCTGTAATTATATATCCTTATATGGCAACATGAGTATTGGGTATATGAGTATTTTGCTACTGCTGTAATTATTTACCTTATATGGGAATATGAGTATTAGACATATGAGTATTTTGCAGCATCGGCCCTAGGGGCGGGCGAGTGAGGCAGCCACCTCGGCCCCCAAGCCATAAGGGCCCCCACCGCCTGGCTAGTACTAAATAGTCCAGGCTGTGTACATGCATTGCTGTATGAGAGGCCATGGGCAATATATGCATCCATTTTTTTCTCAAGTTGTACAACTGTAGGAATACTCACTCTAACAGTATGTCTTGTAGGATAAATATGCTTTGTGCTAGTTTTCAATTACTAAATGTATTTTAAAAATTCCAGCACATGTCTTCTATAATTAACTGATGTTGTAGTTAGAAAATGAAGAGGATCACTAAGACACAGCCCACATTTCAAAAAAATTAATACAAACACATGGGAAATATAGAGATGAATTAATTATTGCACATAGGAGCAAGGAAACACTAGTAATTCCGCAAATACTACTAATACTAGCATGACATTATGGTAGATAATAATTTGCGCACCGAGATGAGGATGATCCAGTATGTGACAAGATAATTTTTTTTCTTACAAAAATATATGTGCAAACTAATACAAACCATAACATATTTACATATGTTCTAAGGGACCTCAATTTTTAGCCATGCTCTGGGTCCCCAAAATCTCAGGGCCGGCCCTAGTATTTTGATGCTGTTGTAATTATATACTTTATGTGTGTGTTGGTACTCTAATTATCTGAAGTTATTTATGAGATACTCTCAATGTTTATTTTCATATAAATGAAACACCAATGAGCTGTTTTAAACATTACAAAGAAAGGGTGTTAGAACAACTTCACACCCATTGAACACAACATATTCTTTAAGTAACAAGTAAGAACAGAGCTTATCTCTAGAGTGAGAACAGAGCTTATCTCTTGAGTGATAGAAACAACTAATTTCATTAACTAGATAATCTATTACTACATTCAGCATTTTTTTACACAAAATCATCAGTCCATCACCATACATTTATATTTATACCTAAAAACACAGTCCAGCATCACACCTAGTGACATAAACCACCTACTGACCTATACCCTATATACAATAGTTCACCATACCAGATCAAAGGCATTGCCCACATGAAAAGCAGTTTGTCACCAGACTAGCAACAAAAGGACTCCATCACACATCAGACATGAACATATAAAACAGTAATATATGAACTAGGAGTGGATGGGACGGAAGCATATAGGCATCAGAAGCTTGTACATGCTCACAAAGACGCCATGGTAGACGGGATCCATGTCCGCAAGCACCTCCTTCAGGGCTTCAGGCACATCTGGATCCACCTCCACTTTAGAAACCAACACTGAATAACCCTCCGCGGGCAGATCGTCGCCGGCAGTGTCGTTGTTGGCCACCACCATAGGACCTTCAACGGAGACATTGCGGCCGCCAGCCCCGCCCGCTGTCGCCTTAACGCCTGGAGCCGCTTCTGGCACCACGCGCGGATTCCCTTCCAGCACCATGAACGGATCCCCGTCCACAGCTGCGACCCCGTCGTCTTCATCAAGCTCCATCTCAGAGTCTTCATCCTCGGAGTCAGGGACATATAGGATGCCTTTGGAGTTGACGCGTACGCCGGGTCGTTGCACGCGACGGGCTGGCACACGGTCGCCGCCTATATCATCGACACGGAGGCTACAACTCGAGCCGCGACGTTTATGGCACCTGGCACCAGCCATGTACTGTCGAGGAGGAGAATTGGTAGGTTGATGAGGAATGGGGAAGGAGATCTGAGCAGGAGGATGATGAATGGGGAAGGAGATTTGAGCAGGATCGAGTTCGAGTAGGGAGGGGATCGGTGGGGAATGAAGAACGGCCGGAGAAGACGATGCGGTGGAAAGGAATGGGTGAAGGAGAAGGGGTGAGATTTTTTTATCGATCTGAACAGTGGACGAGAAGGTTGCATTCTCTTTTTTTTATAATATAAACCGAGCGGCATGGGCTTCTGGAGTACTCTGTACTCTCGTGCGTGAGAATAGGAGATAGGATTATTTTTTACAAGTGGGTCCCATCTATCTTAACTTTAGCATTCTTTTTGAGAAAATTTTTAAACCGTAGAACTGCAGTCATTGGGTGACGGAGGGAGTACGTCCGATTAACGCCACTGCGCAGTTTACATCCAAGGCATCGGTCCGAGATGTTTATGATGAGGTCCACAGTTCCTTTTTTTTTTTTTTTTATATCCCTCCGTTACAACAACCGAATCACAAGATATTTGACTTTTCTAGATAACCAAATTATATAAACAATTTTAATTTTCTAAATATAAAATTAGAAAATCAAATATTTGTACCTAATAATAATCTATATATAGATATATTTATATATATATACCTAATAATAAGAGGCAAAATTTCAGCCTATTATTTTTGGTCCATCCATTTTTTTCATTCACCTCTCCCTCTAACTACCGGTAGCCGGACTTACACAACCGAAACCGACATAGTTATGTGCATGCTAAAACCCACAGAAAAATACATATACACACAGAAAATATTTTTCTGGCGGTGAACCGTCGAAAAAAACACACACGTAACTAGCGTGACGTAAAAATCCAATTTTTCTGTGGGTTCACCGTCAGAAAGAATTTTTCTGTCGGTTTTACACGCACAGAAAAATTGCATTCGTCCAGATTAAAAATAAAATTTCTGTGTGCTAGTCCTCACAGAAAAAAAGAAACAAACACACAGAAAAAATACGTATTTTTCTATCGGTATAGATAAACTCACAGGGGAAAAAAAAGAAATGAACATGCAAAAAATATATTTCAAAATAGTGGCAACAGCATATCAAAATATATATTGTCCATACAATTTAATGACACATGACAACATAACAAATACATTAATAGGTGTCCAAATATTTAGCACACTCATAGATACATAGATGATGTCCAAATGTTCTGGCATTAATACATTTTAAACAATTACCATCTCAGCATCAGTACAGGATTTTATTTTCCTGTAATTGAACACTTGTTGCTCTCATCTTCTCCTAACCAAAGTTATCATAATACACAACTTGAAATTCAGAGCACCAGAGTAACCTGCTCAAGGGCCTAACACAAAACATAACAAAGAGTGTCAATTACAAAAGGAGGAACTTTCTTTAGTTTATATAGGCGGTAAATTCGACTATAGCATAAAGGCAAGCTGCTAAACAGAACAATGTGTTGGTTAAAATATACTTGAGACAAAGGCGATAGTGAATAACACCTCACATCAAATTCAAACTAACTACTAGTGTTAGCTTTGAATTATGGCGGCAAAAAGAGACATACCAGTTGAAGAACAAACCAGCAAACTGAGTTTTCTGAAATCTCAATTTCCACCCTCGTTTTTCTGGATGCCTGTTCAAAACTAAATGCCACTGTGAATACCTACTATACTATAAAAAATACATGATTCAAGCAAATGCTAACTACCACTCAATAGTAATTCAGCTTCCTACCTACTCTCAAATTCCCATTAAACTTCACATAGTGAAGCACAAGGAGTAATAATTCAGCAAAAGCACACAAGACATATATCTGAGGGCAACAGCAGTAATAATTCAACTCAAGCTAGATATCAGAAGCATACTGCAGCCGCAATTAGGTGTTGGACAAACATACATGCAAGAAAGAACTAATACTAAGAACTGCAGCTACAATTGAAGAAAATATTGAACTGACAAGCTAAAAAATATAGGCAAAAAATCGAAGGAAGGAACACCCTATGTAGGAAGGAACACATACAGAGAAAGGAGTGACCTGCATTAGGTGGTGGACAGGTGCTAACAGCAACTAGTACTCCACGTCAAAGCATACAGCATAAATACTAACAAAGTGTAAGTGTAATGGAAGGGCACATAAAAAGGTTGCTGAAAACTAACAATCTGGTACTTTTCTCCACAAATCCAATCAAAATGTGTTGATTGATTCAGAATTAAATCAAGTTCAAATATGTGTAGGACATTTGTTAAATTAATATGCTTCAGACTGCTAAATTGTTAAAGGAACTCTAGAATCCTCACCATAGTGAAACAATTTAATTCATGGCACTGTACTACCTGCAGAATTACTCAGTCTTCAGAAATGTTGTAGATCTCGCTGGAACATGGGCTGCTATTGACTAAGTACACATTTTCTAAACTATGAGAACAAGAATAGGTTAAGTTAGATAATTGTTAATAGCAGCCAGTGCATATAATCAATTAAATTAGATAACTCAAATTGGATACCCACAGAATAATTGTAATTTTTCTGTGCGTATTGCGAAAAACACACGAAAAAACTCATCACCCACAGAAGTATTCGAGTTTCCAGTAGTGTTATATACAACACATGCTCATATGAGTTAGAATAGCTCTTGTTAGTGCCACATGAGTCCGACTCCAAAACGTATTAGGTCGTGTATTATTAGTTATGAATTCTAAACCAAATATATCGCCGTTTCTAATCCAAATCCAAATAGAAAAAAGAGAAAAAAAAAAACTATTCCTAATATGAATTCTAATTAAAATATTTTCTGGGTTCCTAATCCAAATCTAAATAGGAATATGAAAAAAGAGTAAAAAAACCGCTCATATTAATTATAAACTATAGCAAGTTTCTTAATTTTGGTTTTACTTTTTTCCCAGTTTTTTAAGAACATTCAGATTTTCTTTGGTCCAGCCCCTGTTACCGATGACAATCCATTTTTCCGTTTTTAGTCGAACAATGATAAAATTTGTCAATTTATTTTCGTCCCAGCCGCTCGAATAATCCTGTTTCTGTTGGTATTTGATATACAAACGAAGTCGATCATTTACCCGGTAGGGCTCTTGGCGCGCCTGCTTTTCCTTTCAAAGGAAGTCCGCACCTGATAATCCCAACAATATTTCTGCCCCGGCAGCCATCAATCACAGCAGAAAAAAATAAAAGAATACTAGAAATGCAGAGTTCAAATCCACAGGATGCAAACGGCACGATGATTACGCACCGGCACCACCACAAGTTATTAGTGCACTATAAAGGTGACTAAAGATCATTCAATTTACATTCAATTAAATTGTTTATAGAAATCTTCAGCCTATTTTTTCGTCCACCTCTCCTTTCGTCCAACTAAAAAGATCGATTCGGTTTCGTTTAGTTTTTCTGTTTTTATATCCAAACTTTTTGGAAGAATTTCTCCACACAATTTTGGTCCAGCCCCTGTTACCGATGATAATCTACTTTTCTGTTTTTCAGTCGAACATTGATAAAATTTGTCAATTTATTTTCATCCAGCCGTTCAGAATAATCCTGTTTCTGTTGGTATTTAATATACAAAAGAGTCCGTCATTTACCCGGTACGGCTCTTGGCTCACCTACTTTCCTTTCAAAGAAAGTCCGCACTGACAGTCCGGCAGTCCCGACAATATTTCTGCCCAGGCAGCCATCAATCACAGCAGAAAAAAAAAAAAGAATATAACAATGAAGAGTTCAAATCCACAGGATGTAAACGGCATGACAAGTTATTAGTACAACTATAAAGGTGACTAAAAACTCTGTCTGCAAGGGAGCGACAGCCCCCGCAACTTTATGCTTAAGATAGAAGACCTCTCACGTAAGCCGAGAAAACCCCCGAACCCCATGCCCCGCCCTCACGCAAGGGCCCGTTATCCTATGAGTAGGTCGGTTCTTTTACTTGTGCTTTAGGAAACGCAGGACATGCGACAGAGTTTTTTACCTCGTTCAAAGAAAAATCCTAAAAAAACAACGTTCAATTAAATTGTTTATAGAAATCTCAATTAATCCATATAAACATGGTTGCATATCACGGAGAATAATACTAATCCTGCAAAGTTGGATGAAGAACGCTTTTAAAGTGGTACCAGACCCATATGCATAGACTACGTGTGCATAGAGAGAATAATTTTGAATATATCTATGTACTCTCTCCGTCTCTAAATAGATGATATTTTGAGTGTTCGGGCTACAAATTTAACTTGATTTGTAGAAAATACGTGTAAAATTTATATCTCTAAACAAATTTATTAAAAACTAGATTTAAAGATTTTTTCGATGATACTAACTATGATACTTATTATTTATAAAAATTACTAGCAGTGTTTCTCGACGTAAAGTTTATATCTATTTAGGGACGGAGGGAGTACATTTTATACCTATACTAGCAAAAATGTCCGTTACACTGCGACGGAGAAAAAAACCAAAGTTTTGATATCAAAGCATTATTTTCTCTTCAAAGCCCTAGAGTTTTGTGCTTACATCATTATATTTTGACTACACGCATTACTACAAATTTGTTACAAAACCTATATATATAGTGTTCACTTACCTTATCAACCGTTGTAATAGTTTTTTATCTCATAAAAATTAGTTATTTTAGCTTATCGGGCGGCTTATAAGTTCCGCCGAATAGTCAATTTGTTGGTGGCTTCGATTTGATGAGTGGTCGGGTGGAGTCAACAAGAGATGTTGATGTCTTTCCGATGTGTGTTCGATTTATTAGCTCATTGTAAGGGCTGTTTGGTACAAATTTCTTCATCGTGGATTAGTTTTTACCGGCTTTGGTTAGTGGAGTAGCTTCACTTGCGGAGGTAAAAATGTTTTTAGAAAAATATTTGATAAAATAGCTTCTCTTAATAGTATGAACTTCCATTCTATGGGGTATTGGAATAGATGACATGACCATTGAATACATCTTAAAATGATATCATTTGTCACACCCGGTTTTCAAGGACCAAAACCAGGCTTATCATATATGTGCCCTGAAAATTCACACATAGAACAACAGAAAAGAACAATATCTATTTCAATGTTATATAGCGTAAACTTAAGTATATTTAGCACTTACATCAAAGTTACCCGGAACGGATACTGATCTTCTCCTTAGGCTCCATCTTCACAGGGACAGTTGACTGGGGGTAACATACACCTAACATTTCTTAGAAGAACTCACTAGCTTCACCTTCTGGTACCCATCCAGGATTTTTCAAAATTGAAAGTAAAGCAAGCGTAAGTACTCCTCGTACTTAGCAAGTATAGCACAGGGTTAATGAAGCTCAAAAAGCTGACACGGGTTATATAGCAATTAGCTTTTATGATTGTCAGTTTTAGCAGTGATGAAGCACCAAGGTCTATCATCCTCCCATAATTACACATGATCAAGTAAGCATGATTAATTATTAGCATAAACATGTCATTAACAGTAAACATCATCATTTATTCCATGAGGGTCCAAGGCCGCTCATGACCGAGACCACGACTGATATATCAGTTTTTAACACACTCTGTAGAGGTTGTACACTTTCACCATGAGTCGTGATTTACCCTTTGCCCGAGGTGATCAGCCTCTTGACCCACTTCCAAGGAAGGTCGGCAGGGTTCACTATGAAGTCTTTCAAAGGTTCGTCTAACAAGTTAGGGCCGCTCGAGCGTGGCCTACGAATATAGAGCCCCCCTTCCGTATGGTTCAATGACACATAGCCTGCACACATAGGGACAGAGGCCGCACTACAGCCAACCCGGTTACACCCTCAAATTAGCGCCCTTTCGGGTAAAAGGTCCTCATACTTAACTAAAGTCAGAGCCATATAGCCCTCATGGTTGTACTGTAAGTCCTGGATTGTCGCTCACAGATAAGTCCTTATGGAGAGGAAGCTTGAAACGACCCGATTTTCCACGAAGAGAAAATCCACACAGTCGAAGTGTAATACGACCTTTTAAATCATATTACCCATATTCCAGTCGATAATCAAATCCATACATCGATAACAGAGTACAAATAGAAAGGTTTATAATTACTTATTACAACGCCAACCGGCGTGAATCACAGAGTAGCATCAACTGGAACAGCTTGAGGGTGCGGAAGCAACTTCTATCCAACGACTTGAGCGTAGCGACGAAACCCCTAACCATCGAATCCTTCGGAGTTGTAAGCCTCCTCGAACCTCACGTGCCAAAGTATCGCATGATATGTACCGGCCACATTTCCACCCTATACTTTGCTATGCTTTGTGGAACTGGATGCAATAAGGTTATGTCAAGAGAACCTATATTTGGCTGTGGTTTCCTATGCAATATCTGTCAAGTATAATATATTATAAGTATGTATATAGTTTAAGTTTAACTCCATATCCACACACACACCATCCATCCATCCATCCATCCCATACCACCCATCCACCTCATCCACCACATCTCATCTCACTCGTGTCGACAGGCCAACTCCCACTCGGCCTGCCTCAACGGTCCTCGATCGGCTCTATCTCACAACACGGGAAAGAAAGGAAGGACCACTCATCTCCTATCTAGTGAAGAAGGTTCCAGGAAAGGTCCATAACCGACAAGTCGGTATATGTATCGATCGATCAACCATAACACTCTGCAGAGGTTTCACATACCCACAAGATAGCCATCCTCGACACTGCACTGTCTAGGCACATCCCGGCTGCTTACTTGACAGACTGATGCCATCCTACCACTCAGCCCCCGGGGAACCTCCGGATAACCTCTCGGGCATAGCTGAGACTGGGAAAGCATAGTACCGGGCCCTCCAAGTGGTACCAGCATCTAGGACGGTATGGGCAACTCTCATCCTACCGCCCACCCTATCACCTCACAACCTAGCAGTAATGGCATCACTCTATCAAGTAGTCCAACCGTCCCTCCCATTACAAGAGAGCGTGTAGGATGCAAGGATTCCCGGTGAGTCTGGATACTAGTAAGTCCTTAGGGCTGACCAAGCTGGACATCTTCATCAGGTTTACCATTTTACGTGCCACCACAAACCCCCCCGTCCCGGGCTCCACCTCTCAACAAAGGCTCACACCCGGGATCCCACCTCACACATCACATCACATATACCCGCCATAGGTATTCATCTCATAGGATGCCCAGGTCACATCACACGGCGAGACTCGCCTCAAGCTCGTCACACATTCCAGCTCGGTCGACACAACCCTCATCCTCCACTCACCCAAGACACACACAGCACACTCACCATCCATCAGGTTTAGGTTGGCACCGCGTGCCTTAGTCATATATATAACAGTTTCCACCACGCATCACATCAAGATATAAAGCGTCAAGATAATGGCAATCAAGAAGTACTACCATGCAACCCTAAACAGGTGATAGCAACAGTAATTAAAGCACTAGCAATACTACTCATTTGCAATGCGTAATAGGATCTACGAGAAGTGGGTGGAATGTGGCACCTTCAGAACGGTCGTCTCCCAATTCCTCGTTGTAGTCACGATCGTACTCGGCACGTTCCTCCTCCGACTCTGAAACGGCACAATTATAGTCGCGTTAGCGACTCCTATAGATAACACAAAGAACAACTGAATAACGAAAAGATCCAAATGCACTCAAACATAGGCTCATTGCGTAGAGCTCAATTTTAGATGAATTTAGAAATTTGGTTCACCAAATTTGGAGCTCGTATGAAGTTATGAATTTCTGAAATTTAATCATTATTTTGAAAAAGGAAAAGGCCAAAAATTCCCAGGGTTCATACTTGTCAGTTGCTGGTGGTGCCAAGTGGATTGCTGACATCAGCATGACGTCACTGGTGGGTTCTACATGGGCCTATATGGGCCTGGCGGGCCGGGCTTGGGCTGTTCCGGCCCGCCACGTGTCGGCATCTGGTGGTGCCACGTCTCCTGTTGGATATGGGCCGAGCCCGGGTCTATGGCGCCATGGTTCACGGTGGACCGGCTATTGGTGGCATATGGTCCAGAGACGCGGTCCTCAGTGGACTAGGTGCACCCCTCTCCTCTCTCTCACCGGCTCACATACACCGGGTGCACAGCACCCTCTCCTTCTCTCCCTTCCTCTGTTGGCCACGACGCCGTGCTCTTGCCGGCGACGAGCCCACGAGCTCGGTGGCCCCGGTGGTTTCCATCCTCCTCCGATGCGCGTATCTACTCCGGTAGCTCTACGCGAGCTCGGCGAACACCCCTATGGCGGCGGCGGGGTCTCGGGCATGGGCGGCAGCGGCGGGCGGTGGTACGACCGCGGCGAGCACGGCATCGACAGTCCCTAGGTGTCCCTGTGGTGCAATTGGTGGCGCTGGCGGGTCGATTGGTGGCCTCGTGATGGCGTTCGGCTTGCCGGGGCGACGACCTTTCACGGCGGTGCTGCCTACTGGTCGGCCACCCGCCGGCGAAACTCCGGCGGGCTCGGTGCTCGCGCGGTCGGGCGCGGGGTGGTGCTCGGGTCTCGTCTCGTGCATGGCTCGGCTCGGTTACGGCGATGCTCGGTGGCCCATCCACGCGACGCGAGGTGGCCGGGGTTGATTGGAACGGCGGCGACGCCATAGCTGCGCGCGGCGGCGTTCATGGCGTGCACTGGATCGCACCGCGGCGGCATGGCTTTGTCCAGGTGGCTCGGTTTGTGGCTCTGCTACACGCGATCATGCGTCGGAGGCATGTCATGGCGAGGCGGACATGGTAGCGTGGCCGGCAGCGATCTCCGGGGTCTCGTGGTTCACCGAACGGATGCTCGCCGTGGCGGGGCGTAGCCACGGCGGCGACATGGTGGGGATCAAGTTTGCCGGTGCACGTGGCACCGACGCCGTGGGCTAGGGCTGGTCCGCGCTCGTGTTCATGCGTGCGAGTGTGTCCAGAGCCGGTGCGGCTCTGGCCTATGCGCTCCAAGGCGGAGCACCATGGCCGGCGAACGGGCGGGGTTGGCAGAGAGGTATGGCGGGCTCACCTCGGTGCTGGGGAATTGGGCTAGCGGTGCAGGTCGATTCGGTGCCGTGGAGAGGTGGTGCGGTGCCGTGCCGAGCTGTTACGCCGGTGTAGAGGTTCAGCTCGTCTTCCCTGGCTCCGGCGGGCGGCGTCCGGTGCTCCGGCGGCCTTCTCCTCCCGTCTTCACCCTTCTCCCCTCTCTCTCTTGATGTGGTGGGACTGGGTGTATGCCACCGAGCGGCGGCGACGCGTTGGGGAACCCTAGAGGTGCTAGTGGGGCTTATATAGAAGGAGGCGGCTCGCCATGGCCATGGCGGACGGCGATCGCGGCTTGTGGTCAATCAGACGGCGTAGAGGGGCTGGTGCTCGACGTGGGCGCAAGCGGAGGGTCCCAATCGTCATCCGGCCATCCCAATTTTGCATCGCAGCCAAGGAATCGGAGGCGAAGCGGGGAAATTGGAGCACGGCAGCGGCGCGGTGGTGGTTGCGCGTGCGGGGGTCCAGTGCTCACGCATCTCGCGTGACCGTGGGTCCCGCGGTGCGGGGGGACGAGGCCGGGGAGCGTGTGGTGCGCGGGAAGGGCCAGCCGAGGCAGATCGCGCCGCGGCGTCGCGGGGCGCCTTGTCGCCGAGCCGCAGCGGCGAAGGGAGGAAGAAGAACAGAACTTCCAGGCGGGCCCCATTCGCCGCTGAGCGTGGGGAGACGGGTTCGCGCGGGGCGCCCTCATGTTGCGCGCGGGGCAGGCTTGGTGATCAAGGGCAGTTTGCCGGGCCGGCCCAGTGGCTCACGCGCGGGAATAGGGGAAGGAAAGGGGAAAGGCGAAGCGGGCCAACTTGGGCTGCACGGGCTCCTTTGCCCTTTTCCATTTCCTTATCATTTTTCCAAATGCTTTTCTATTTGACATGTGTTTATTAGTTAAACTCTAACCCAGGCTTAGTCAAGGTGATTAGGTTTTAAGTATCTTGGTGGGGTCCAGCAAGGTTCTATGGTAGGTATTTAGAAGGTATTCCCCATATATTGGGATATATACATATATATATTTGTATTATTGAAGGACACTAGTGTTTACCTATGTGGTGTAGGTTTAATTGAGTTAAATAATTAATGATCCTTCATTAATTATTTATATTTATCATATTTATTTAGTTATTTTGGCACATCATAAAATCCAACAAAAAGCCAACTCACACATGGTTTATGTATCAATTGTACAAATATTTATAAGAACAAAAGCAATGTCCTTTTCACCTGTGATAATAGTAACATGGAATATTGGCATGCATGTGATAATGCCCTATTTAGGATACAATAATGCAAGGTTAGGGTTGGTTTACTACATGACACACATCATTACATGGGATGTTTTGAGAAAAATTTTGTAGTTGAAATTTTTGTGTTGTGCAAAATTTCGGGTTGTTACAAAGCTAGCACATCATCCACAGTGCACTAGTCCTCTATCAGCATAATAATAGAAACATCTTTTATGGTTTATCGCATAATCCATTAGTCAAGTTACGAGATCATGGTAACAATTGAGCACTAGCATCTCTATTTAATGCATCACATCCTATCGGTATCAAGGAACAAGGATTCAAAGCTACATTATGATCTCTACGGTTGCCAAAGGTTGACACATGCACATGATTAAAGTGATTAAGGTGTATAGGAATCAAGGATGATACTATGGTATACTTGCCTCATACACTTGCTCTAGCTCCTTTATATTTTGCTTCCAGTTGCCATCTTCTGCTCTTCATCAGCGCTCACACGTGGTCCTTGTTGACACCTATTAACATACAATCTTCATTAGCAAATATCCCTTTATCATACATGAATATCAATTAGAATAGGGTCATCACCGATAATTTCTATGAGTTTTGGTGAATTGTGTATTTTTTAGGAATTATCCGTAAAAAAAGCTTAAAAGAGGGATTAAAGTGCGTTTTTTGCCACGAAAGTTATCCACGACGGAAAATATCGCAACGGGACGTGGGAAGCATCTACACACCGGAAGCAACAGGACCTCGAGGGGCCCCGTGGTGGGGCTGGCCGGCCCCACTGCCACGCCGGGCGGCCCCCTAGGGTTAGGGTTGGCCGTCCCCTTCTCGAGTCTTCCTCCACCGCCTCCAAGGAGTCATCTCAGCCCCTCCTTACGTCGGTTTGATCCAACGGCGCGTATCCATCCCACCAGGCTATAAATAAAGGGCCAGACCCCCCCTGAAGGAGACCAGATCAAGAGCTGAAGAGCCAGAGCATTAGATAGATGTCCACTAGATCTAGGCTAGCAATCAAGATAGAGATTGGAGAGATAGAGTAGAAGAGTAGAGATTCGGAGGATTCCCAGCCTATCGGAGCTTCTTCGTAGTCAGATTGCCCGATTCGGCTCCCTCGCCCGAGCTGCGTTCTGAGGTACTTTTGTATTCGCCATTCTGATTCAAGTAAGCAACTTGTTTTTATTCGTTCTTTGGTTTGCAACTCATATTATATTGAGTACTTCAATTTGGGTAGCTCCTAGGTCGGAGGAGTGATTCGTAGCATAGACGTGGTGTCTGGGCTATGGTTGCTTGTAGATGTCCCCTGATTAGCCGGATAGTGGTAGCTCGCGAAGGTGACTTTATAGCTTCGTTGAATCCTCTGTAGTCCACTTCCCGTTGATAGGACTGATAGGCTTATAGGTGCTTGGTAGGAGATTACTCTGTTTCTTCTCCTATTTGGGTTACTTGTCCGATTAGACGATATTATATAAAGCTTACCAGGTTGTCGGAACTAGAGTGCAATAGCTATTTGCTCGTTCTTGATAGTTTTCTAGATTGTTTGTACTCCCTTTAGATTAAGAGTTATAGACTTAGTCAATAATCACTGCTGTTCCTTTGGGTTCGATATTAAAACCGGGTTGATCTTGGTAAAGTGCTGATCAGTATATATCTGTGCGCTTGCGGATAATCTGATTATAATTATTATATAGGGTGCAGTTAATTTATACCAACAGTCCTCGTTCTAATCGTAGCAAACACCACGACCAACATACAAGAAACAGATAAAGACAACTAAGAACATGCACCACACAAGATAAAAGGTACGAAAGAGCTAGGTGCTATGGTCACAAAATCACATGAAACACCGAGATCGAAGCTATGGTTAAAAGGAACAACTATCGAGAGTCTTATATTATAAAAGAGAGAACTGCAAGCTTGGTTCATGTTAATTAAGAAATACGATGTGAGTAATATTAATTCAAATTAATCAAAACATATTTGATTTCAAAAATCGAGTTAAAGCATCTCTATGAGTCTATTATATGCAGCGTGTTAATAAACATATTTGATTTCAAAAATCATGTTAATTATGAACTTATATCATATTATTTTAGCCATTTAATCTTTACTTTGCAAGGGAAAATAAACATTTGAGAGCATCTCTATGAGTCTATTATATGCAGCGTGTTTAAACTAACCAAGTTATAATTATAAAACATTTAAGTTGGCACGAAATCAGATTAATGATTTAATTTATAAAAGGCTAGAGATAAACCCTATATTACTTTTAATTATAAACTCAATTACAGATAACATTATTCAAATTAATATTTACTTATAAACTCAAAGGTGTGAGTCATGCCAAACATTGCTACTGACGTACATCTATCATCGGCGTGGTCGCAACACAATAGAAACAGAGTTACAACTCTACGTTGCTTTTAGTTAGAAATCGATTAAATAAACATTAATAAAATTATATTTAATCTAATAAATTTAGATTTGAGTGACATGATAAACATTACCCCTACGTAGAGCGCGACATTCTGAAAACTAACACAACTGGAATGGACTAAAACAGAGTTAAAGCGATGGGGATTAAAGTGCAGTGGCAGAATTGTAATTAACAGCATCTTCTACCTTGGTCTTCTCCTTCCTCTAGACGTTGGCAAAGATGGTCCTGCTGCTGCTCGTACATGGAACGAAGGGAGGGGGAAGTTCCAACCAGGGGCTTGGGCGGTTGGTCGGCGGCACGGCGGCAGTGCTAGGTCGTGAGGGGCCCATTAGCCGCGCGCGAGCGCAGTGGCGGCCCGCACGGCCGGTAAAGGGCGCCGGCGGGGTTCGCTTCCGCCGAGCAAAGATGGCTGCTCCCGGCCGCAGGGGCAGGGGGCCGGACGCTGGGTGACGCGGTGCAGGGCTGAGGTTCCGAGGGAGGCGGCGGCCGGCCGCAGAGCACGCCCAAGGGGGCTGGTTTCGCCGTGGATGAAGAAAGACGATGGCGCCCATGGAGCTCCTCGCCGAGAACGCCATCGGAAAAGAAAAAACGAAGGGGAAACCTTTCAAATGGGCATGGATTCGAGAAAATAAATATACTGCGACGTAGATAACGACGAGACGAACCTCGTGGTGGTGATGGTTTTCGCCGGAAACGCCCGAGGTGGCCGGAAAAGCTCGCTAGAGTTGGACGGTTTTGAATTCGGCGCTAGATCTAGGAGGCTAGGAGTGGCGGTTGTGAAAATAAGATGTACTTCTGAAATCATCGCGAGAAGCAGATCACCGGCATGTGTTTATATATGGGTTTTGAGGTCGGTTAGAATTCAGGCATTTTTAATGATTTCAGGAATTACAGAGAATAATTTCAGTTCAAAAACAATTCTAGAAAATTCTAGAATTGTTTTAAGTCCCTAAAAAATATCTTCAAAACTCCAAAAATTACACAAAAATGCTACAAGATAGATTGAGAGATGATCAATCCAAATAAATATTTAGAGCTCATGAAAAGAGGTTCTGGAGCATCTAGAAATTAGATTTTGCTACAGAAAAAAAAAAAAGGTTCCAGAAAAATCCGAAAATCTTGGAAAGGATCGCGACATCTAATGTGTTATGAAAACTTATCACATACAAAAACACCAAAATCAAACAACAATCAAGTACCATATCGAGAGAGAGCCCTTCAAATTAATTCTAAAAGATTTAAAAATCATAATTTTATTTAAGAAAAGTATATAGAAACTTAAACTAATGTTGATAAATTTTATCAAATATAAAAACATTCATTGATTTAATGTTTTTAAAGCACAACCCAAAATTGAAAATTTTGGGGTGTGACATCATTCCTATCGTCCCTTCTCATATGTTTGATAGGTTTTCTCCCATTGCAACGCAGGGGTATATTTGCTAGTTTTTTAATAATAAAACACCAAAATCTCAGCCTATCTATTTTCATCCATCCTTTTTTTGTCCATCAATTTTTTGGTTCGTCTCCTCCCTCTAACTACTAGATATTGGCTTATATGAGGCTCATGTCTAGCATGATATGATGTTAGGTTCTAAAACTGATTAATTTGTGTATGTGACTCGACTCATCGAGTCCTAAGCTTAAAAGAACAAAATCTATCCGACTTTTGATTGCCATGAGTTCAAGTCCTACAAAGACATTTCTGCCTAAGATTTCGTCCCGTCACTTGAGTCCATATATCAAATGTTGATGAAGCTTCATTGGATACGGATAGTATACACTAAACAGGGGAAAGTTCAAATGTCTACGACACGCACAGACTAGGCTGCAGCCCGATAGGCCCAAAATTTCCACGGTACCGCACGGGGCGTGTATTCGATCCAAACTGCATCTAGCAACTCACACCATATAAATTGCATCGTGTCTAAAAAACCGATACAAGTCCTAAATACGATACGAATTCAAATCAAACTGCCTAGAACAACTCCTCAAATCAATCCAATGCGTCGCTGAGCCTGGATCGTCGACGAGGTGGAGGCAAAGGGCTCGACAAGGTCATGGATGACGGGATCAGCACATCATGTCGACGAGGAAAGCAGAGCGATGGAGCTCGGTCTGGTGCGGTCGGACTCTGGTGGTGCAATCGGCGACGGAGTACAACGGCGAGGAGATAGGTGTTGGATGGCGAGGTTCAGCGGTAGCTCCCCGGTTGATGTCGTGGGTGGTCTATGGTGGCATTTGGGCCCTACAAGGCTGAGGAAGATGGCACAACATCATGGGCAGAACCGATGAACCGAAGTCGCCACAGCCGGTGCTTGGAGTCGTCAGCGTCCGTGGAAACAGTGGTGAGGTTTGGGGTAGGCGTGGAGGTCGGAGGTTGGAGCTCAGCCTTTTGGTGATGTTTGGGTGGTGACGTCATGGAGGTTGGTCCGCGAAGGAGGTTGGCGCGGTTGCAAATCTAGAGGTAGGGCGAGGTGATGGTGTGGCGAGCTCTTGGCGAGAGATGAGCTCCCGGCTTCATGGCATCGGGCGCGGTATGAATCGGAGAGAAGCATGAAAAGCATGAGAGGAGAAGGAAAGAAGCGGCGGCGGTGGCATTTTATACGCCAAGCAGCGCATGCATGCTGGTCCATACAAAGGCGAAGCGCCAGAGGAAAAAAGCAGGGGAGCAGCATGAGGGTACCGAAAGGGAGCCAATCGACCAAGCACCTAGAGGAAGGAAGAGCAGGGGACCCATAGCTACATTGACAACTGGATTTGTCATAGCCTTTGCGGCGATTGGAGGCTTGCACCGATCATCACATGTGTGATTCCTTTGGTAGGAGCACGGGGTTATGCTCAAGTGAAGTTCTTGAAGAGGTTTAGCGAAGATGCTAAGTTGATGCATGACAAATGTGAAATTTATTTTCTGTTTAATTGAACAAAATATTTCCTATGATCCCCGAGTTGCTTATCATGATAACATGATGTTACTATGCGTGAGATGTATGAAGACACAAGCCAAGTTGCAACCGATGTTTGTTGGAAGTATCGAGAACTATAGCATCATTCATTGTAGAGAAAAGAGTGGTCACAACATACAACGAGAAATGTGAAGCTCTAAGGAAACAGGGAATTCGAAGTGGAATTGTTGGAGGACTTGGTTATGGATTTTCATTTTTAATGTTGTATTTCACATATGGTCTTTATTTCTATGTTGGTGCACAGTTTGTACGTAAGGGGAAAACTACTTTTCTAGATGATACCTAGTTTCCAGCTAGTAGTCCCTAGTTAGCATTTAGTGCACCTATATTACCTTATCAAATATCAAGCATTCACTAACTAGTTGAATGTTTCCCAGGTTTTCTTCGCATTAGTTTTGGCAGCTGTTGACGGTGGATAGCGTCAACATTTTATATATCGAAAGGCATGAAACACACATCAATATCTAGAAGGCTAGGGTTTTATCTAACAATTTCTACGAGTTTTGGTGATTTACCGGTTTTCGGGGATTAATCCGAAAAAACACCGTAAAAGGGGCATAACTACAAATCTACATCACGGAATTATCCGAAACTCGGGAATACGCCAAACTACTCTAGAAGGATCCGAAGACACCAGGCGAAGAGGAGACAGAGCCACTTCCGGTGGGGCTGGTCGGCCCCACTTGCCAGGCCGGCCTCCCCCATGAGGGGAACCCTCTCCCCCCTTTCTCGAATGTTCCTCCACCGCCTTTGAGGATCAATCTCAGCCCTACGTGAAGTCGGTTTGATCAAACGGCTATCGTGCATCCCACCGGGCTATATAAACGGAGCCAGACCTCCCCGAAAAACCCTAGAATTCATTCCAATTCATTCAATACCTCATTCAAGTCATTCAAGGTTGAGCCAGTTGAAGATCAAGTCATCTAGAGCTTCAAGTTCTAGTTCCTCATAGCCTTCTAGTTCATAGTTTAGCATAGTTAGATCTAGATTAGAGGAAGTCAAGGCGTGTTAATCAGTCTTGGATTTCGAAAGTTGTCAAGAAGAGAAGAGTCTGGTACAGTTCTTAAGCTTTTTTTCTTATTGTATTATCTGTGTTTGTATGATTTTTACTAGCAACATTGTTCTTCATCTTAGTTTAATTATTATGTTCATTGTCTACTTTAATACATCTAGTTTAGTTGGTTTGCTATTATATTCATGCACTGGTTCGTATAGCGCTCATCTAGTTGATCATATGGTGAGTGGTAGGCAATATGTAGGCAGTGTCTAGATGCTTTGCTTATCTGCGGATATCCCCGGTTGTCTTTGGGTAGTCAGATAACTATACCTATGCGTGTCGCACCTTGTAGCTCGCCGCAGAGGGTCGTGGCCTCGGAGATCCCACGCATGAGCTCGTCCTTCGCCTTCGAGTACTCCGGCAAGGACGTTGTTCTCATCCTCTGCGGTCTTCAGCTTTTCGGACAAAGCCTTGATGGAGTCTGCCGAACGCAAGGCTTCGGCGAGCATCGCCTCCTTCTCGGCTCGGAGCCGGTCGAGGCTCGTGGCGTGACCAGCCGCCACCTCTTTGGAGAGAGCGGCGTCCTCGCGCCGTCGGCGCCTTGGCCTTCGGCCGAGACAAGGAGACGGAGCTTCCCGAGCTCGGCGTCCTTCTCCGACAGGGTCGTCGTCAGCTGGGCCACCAGACCCTTCTGCTGAAGGAGCTGGTTGTTGAGGCCGGCCGACGTACGGAGGAACTCCGACTTCCCGCTCGACGTCTTCGCCAGTTCCTGCGACGAGCGAGTTTCAGCCGTTTAAGTCATGGGAAAGAAGTCTGCAGGGGGCGACAAGGGCCGCGTGGGGTCGCCTACCTACCCGCGAGGGCGGAGCTCGGCCCGGCCCGACACTATGGTCCGGGCGACCTCCTCGCATCGTCGACGCATCTGCGACACGCCGCACCCGAGTTTTCCCTCCTTGGCGCCGTCCAACGCAAAGACCTCCCCCGCTCCGGGGTCTCGGCAATCCTCCAAACAAGCCGGCCCGCCATCTGGTGCTTAGTGGCGTCACCGGCCTCGGAGGCGCCGACCCGGCCGGGCTCCTTGGCGAGCAGCCCCCCGAGTGCCCCGCCTGGCTGCGGCGCCCACGGCGGACGCCTCCCGCACTGCGCCTCCGTGGCCTCTTCCACGACGAGGCGACCACCGCCTCGGTGGCCACGACTTCGGCGCGGAGATGGGGGCGGCGCCTGCTCGGCCGCGCCTGCCGGGCAGTAGCGGCCACCGCGGGCTCCTCCACCACTGCACCCTCGGCCGATACCGAGGACTCCACCCCGGCCGATGCAGCCGGGACCGCCACTTTGGCTCTTTGACGGACGCCTCATTGGCGGCGGTGCCCGCCGGGCCCGGCCCCTTCAACCAAAGGCACCACGGTCGCACCCTTGGTCCTCCGGTGGGCGCCTGCGCCATTTCTTCCTCCATCGCCGAGGGCTGCCCTCGGCGGGCAGCACCGGGCGGCCTTCTCCTTCTCCTCGGTCCCGGCCGCAGCTTCGACGGTGGAACCGAGGCTCGCTCCCCCCCCCCCGCCTCAGCGGCTTCCGGGGCGAGCGTGCCACATCCGCTGCGGCCTTGCGCTTTTAGGGCTGCGGATGGAGAGGAGGCAAAGTCAGCAGGTGGAGAAGAGGCGAACACCAGCGATAAAGGCGTGAATGCCACTTACCCGGCACCTTAATCTTGGCGCCGGACTGGGCTCCTCCCGAGGGCAGGAGCCTCAGCGCCCCATCGCCCGCGCGCCCCCTGGGGCATCCGACCGCGGTCCTCCGACCCGCTCCTAGCCGCCGTGGGGTGCATCGGGGACGGGCCTCGGCGGGGGGAGGGCTCGGCGACCTCTTTCCCCCACGACGTCGCACCTCCCCTTCGGGGAGACGCCCCGGCGCTGGAAGCGTCGCGAGGCCCAACTTCGGCGAGACCGGAGATGAGCCTCTCCCGGCGGCCCTTCCGGCGCTGCGCCTCCGACGAGCCGCCCGCCTTCCCCCGGCACGGCGACGTCACCTCCGGCGGGTCCAGCCCCGTGGCGGCTCGGCTCGCCGCCCACCCATCCCTCCTCGTCGTCGCCATCGCCGTCGCCGCACTCGGTGGTGTCCGACGGTGTCTCCTCCGGGGGGAGACCCTCTCGCTCTGGCGGCACCGCCGCCGCGCCAGTCCTCCTTCTCCTTCCGCTGCGGGCATTACGCCTCCGCAAAGACTCTCCCTTCTCCCTCCTCCTCGCCTCCGCGTGGTCGCAGTTAGCCCTCTTCTCCGCGGCGATCGGGGCTTCGACGCCCTCCCGCTTCTGAGAGCCCCCCAATACACGGAGGGATCAGATCGAGGGAGGAGAGTGGAGTATGCGCCGAGCGGAGGAGCGAGGCTTACTGTGCTAATGAACCCCTTCTCTGGCCGCATGACGACCTTGAAGAGCTGTGGAGGAGTCCACCGACGCCGCTTGCTTCGGCTCGGGTCGAGACCTCGGCATAGCCCAAGTCCTCGGCCGCCATCCGGTGCCCTCCCAGGCGTTGCCGGACCGCATGTCGCATAGCAAGCATCGCCAGCAAGATCGCCGGCAAAGACACGCCGCTTGGGAAGCCGGCGATCACCGCCGAGGCATCCAACCCCTGAAGCGGGTCGTGCGCCAAAGCGGAGAACACCCTTTCAACGGGCGTCACCTTCGGCGATCAACTCCTTCCGCCACGATGGCGGTTTCGGCTCGGAGTCGAACACCTTCCCGGTGTAGGCCGGGAGGTGGTCGTAATCAAGGCGGCGTAGAACCATTTGTTGTGCCGACCACGGTTCGAGGCGGCGAAGCCAAGGGGATGTAGGCCCCGCGGCTTTGGACCGCAGCTGCAGCGTGCAGCTCCCGGCCCGACGGCCAGCCGCTTCCCCTTCTCCTTCTCCTTCTCCTTCTCCTTCTCCTTCCCCTTCTCCCTCTCCGTCCCCCGGCGGGGACTTCAGAACAGGGTGGCCTCGAAGAAGTAGAGCCACAAGTCCCAGTGGGCGTCGATGCCGAGGAATCCCTCGCACAAAGGCGCCACGAAAACCGCCCAAGTGCATGATGCGATTGGGGACGAGGTTGTGGAGCTCCAGGCTATAGTACTCTAGGAGCGCCTTGAAGAAAGCGCCCCCACCGCATCCCAAACCCGCGCCATGGAAGGCCGTGAAGCTCACGACGTACCCCCGGGGGGGACGCGGAACCGACGCCCGGCGGCAACACGATCCACTTCGGCCGCTCAGCGTTTGATCGAGCGCCAGGAGCCCCCTCTCCACCAGCGCCTCCAGCTCCGCCTCCATCACGGAGCATGACTCCCGATCCGCCCGTGCCGACGATCTCCACCCCGGGCGCCATCGGGAGGAAAGGCTGAGCAGATGGCGGCGCCGGAAGTTTCTTTCTCTCTTCTCCCGCGAACTTCGAGCTTTTCTCTCCGGCGGGGGAAGGCAAAGGCGGAGTGTTGCAGCAGACGCTGGAGGAGAAACCCGCGCCGCCGCGCAGGTATTTATACCCGATGCGTCTCCACCTCTCCGTCTCCCACGCATTCAATGCATATCGGCTTCCGATACGCCCGCTCGATTGCGCCTCACACACGGCCCAAGGCGCCCGGCACACGGGCAGCCGCACCACGGGCTCAGGGCACCACACGAACGTTGCGGCGTGTGCACCCCACAAAGGATCCGGGTCACGGAGCACGGGGCCCCGCCACCGCTGCGTGGCCTCGGTGAAGCCGCCCGCGCCGCATCACATCCCCCGTGGGACCCACGAGCACGCCTGCGGCACCGCCACGGCGGGGAAAGTGGGACCCGCCACCTCCCGCGCGGCGCTCCACGTCCCCGCGGCGCCTGAAAAAAAGCGCCCCACGCCTCACGACGGGGCAAAACGGGGGTTTCTTTTTCTTCTTCTCCTCAAAGGAGCCCGGGCGACGGCCCGTTTACGGTCTAGAGGTTCGCGGGCTGGCCCATCTCAGGGTTCGACAGCCACCTCAGAGCAACAGAGTCGAGGGCAGTTCGGGACGGCCTCATACACAGCCTAGCCTGCGCAAGCAGCAGGGGCCCCCTAGCAAAGATCCGAGGCCGGCATGGCAGCCCGAGCTAGGGGATCCCGCGTGGGAGAGCACCGAGCCCTCGGGACCCGGGGGGACGGACCCGAGCCCCCGCCTCGGGCATACCGTGCAGGCTATTATGAAACGCGCCTCCGGGACTAGCCGACCCCCAACAAACGGGGCACGGGCGTTTCACTTGGATCTTCCCGTCAACAGCTCGCCGGATCTAGTCGTGTTCGACACTCGTCGACGATAGCTCGACGAAATCCACCCTCCTCCCTGCGGAAGGGACGCGGAGGTGCGTAAAAAACTAGCGACCGAGTACAGATCGGATCCCCCTCGTCATCACGAGGGCCTCGGGGCTTCCCCAACACAAGGACCGACTCGCGAAAACATCGCAAATCCACCCGAACCCTCGGACGAGACGAAGGGCCCGGGGGCTCGGCACCATAAAATAACTTGCTCACAAGAGCACGCACAAGCCCTCGGATGAGTGCACACACTCCTCCGAGGCCTCGGGGTTACACCCGTGGAGTGCGCTCACGCGCCCCCCCCCCGAGTGCGGCTCCATAGACAGAAACAAGACACGCCGCGCGGACCAAACGCAAGCCCTCGGAGGAGTCCCAAGACTCCTCCAAGGCCTCGGGGGCTACACCCGCCCAGAATGCCAAGCGCGCACCCTGGGAAAACTCCAAAGGTGACCGAGGAGGCGCGACCTTAACCTCCGAACAGTACACTTACCCTTTTCGGAGGTTCGGGGCTACCGTCGGGGACCAAAATAAGGGCCCCTTTGGGAAAGCCCAACAAACGCAAAACTAGGCCCAAAGAGCCGCTCATTGCGTAAATCCGGGCACGGCCCCAAAGCAGTTGGGAGGGCTCCTAGCCTCCACCTCGTCCGAACCCTCCCCGCAGGGGCCTCGGGCAGGTGCCGATTCTCCACCGCGCCCGAGGCTTCCGCGCTAGGGCCTCGGACGAACCTCCAATTTTCGTCCCGCCCGAGCCCCGACAACCAGGGCTCGGACGGGACGCTCCGGGTCAAAGCCGTACCATTGACTTGACGTATATCCACCGCCACTCGTCCATACCCCGTGTCAGGGGCATCCCATGCCCCCGGCAGGATGGACACCGCCCTGTCGCGACCCATGCCGGGCGCCACGCCGACGCGATCTCCACAAAGAAGGCCACGCCTAGCACCGTGGGATGCTTTATCTTGCCTAACCTCGCTGCCGGGTCACATCGCCGAAGTCCTAGAACGCCGTCCACCACACCGGAGTGACGACCGCCGACGTCACCCCTAGTACGGGGATGGACTGGACGCCCCCTCCGGTTAGCAAACAGTCCCGCCCGTGAGCTCTAAGCCCGGGATGGGCGGTTACAGCGCCGGTGACCATCCACGGCTGTTCCAACCACTCCCCGTACGACGCCATGCTCCGAGGCTCCCCGAGCCTCGGATCCCAGCGCGGTCAAAGCTACAAAGAAGCTACGGGGCCGGGCATCCCTCCATCACGCTCCATCAACTCCGAGCAGGGACGCTCGTCATTCCGGCCAACAGGGCCAGGGTGGCAACGCAGCATGACCTCGTCACGATTCGTGGACAACCTGCCCACTCCGGAGCCTCGGACGAGGACACACGGAAGCTCATGACTTTGCTACGAGCACGACCACCTCTTGTAAGGCCCGGTCCTCCCCTTACGGCTATAAAAGGGGAAGACGGGCGCCCATACACGGGGGCAACACACGGAAAACCTCACACACGCCTGATATTGGCACTTCACTCAATCATCCACGAGACTTGGGACCCTGGTCCCTCTCTCATTGCTTGTACACCCTACCTACGAGCACTTCGGTGCAGGATAATACAAGATCACCTCTCCCCCACTGGACGTAGGGCCTTCTCTTGCCCGAACCAGTATAAATCCTTGTGTTCATCTTGCACACCATCCGGAAACAGGGAGCACGCACCATAAATTCACTCGTTGGTGCTAGGGCCACCAGTTCTAGCATCGACATCTTTAGTTAAATAAAAATCTGAAAAGCAATAAAAAGAAGTCTTAGTTAATTAGAGTGTGTCTAGAGTGAACTATGAACTAGAAATTTTGTCTGGGAGATGATGAATAGTTGCTCTGCTAGAAGTCTTTCAAGTACCTAGTTTTCAGCCTCGAGTTCTCCTAAGTTTTGGACATGATTGCTTTAACTTGATAATTTACTCTGAACCTGAAACTTGTGGAGTAATATGCTCGAGCTAAGTCTAGGTGATTGACGGATATGATATAAGAAAGTCTGAGCTGCTATTTATCTTATTCCTAACGATGCTAAATTCTGAAGATTTATCTTTTAAAAATTTCAAACCTTTACATGATGAGCTCTTGTATGACAAAGTTGAATTCCTACCAAAGCCATATATGATATATATTTAGATTAGGAAACCTTTGCTCATTTATGCTATTTACTTGTCATTGAGTTTAGTCAACCTTCGTCGTATACTTAAGAGAGTCTTGTCATGCTTTTAAAATCAAGATCACTCACACACTCCATCCACATATGCATTACTCTTACTCTGAGAGTAAGCGTAACCATTTTCCACTTTTATCCATTTCCACCTTAAAATGTTTCTCCTACACTGGGAGAGAACACCTAAAAATATACATAAACCCATAGGACAGCCTTTGTTTATTTGCTCTAAGTTCTTTATTGTTATCTCTTCAATCAATTATTGTATCTAAGGATGCATGTGGCTATGCAAAAATAAGAAGGGAGTAAAAGATGGACAAGTGTCCCAGCATTAAAACAATGGGTACTCAGATACCCACCTCCCAATGAAAAAAAAAAGAAGAGAAAAAGAATAAAGATAGCTCATGTTTTCCTGAGAAGTTCTGAAAGTCTAAGAAAGAAGAGAGATTCATTCTGAAGAGCAAAAGTAGAATTAGAATTAGCCACCACATTTACATCTATCCACCATATTCCACACACATGCACATCTTGGTTTAATTGTATGACTCGATTCTCTATAGATCCATTGTTTTGACTTTACAATATATGAATTGCAAGCATACTTATTCTTGTTTAATGCTACTCCTATAAACTCCACTATAATCCCTAGAATTAGGAAGGCATGTCATCTTGGATGCCTCAGTAAGATCTATAAATACCACATACTTTGAGAGACTGAGGGTGTTATGCAATTAAGCTCTGAGTTTTATTGCGAAAATTTGTAAAACTTTGGAATACTAGTTGAGTGAAGAATTTGAGACATAGTGCTTGACTTGATTGTTCTGTCTTTCAATTACTCAATACCCACGTGAAGGTTAAGAGCTCTACAATTAAAGGTAATATGGGTAAGTTTGAAAGTTAGAGCAGTTTTGTCTAATCCAGAGGAAATTTTTGAGAGCATGAGTACTTGTTAGAATGAAACCATTCTAGCAACTCCTGATCCAACTCTAGATTTTGCTAAGGGACTAGTAAAAGGTAAGCTTGGGGGAGTTGTTGACGGTGGATATCGTCAATATTTTATATATCGAAAGGCATGAAACACACATCAATATCTAGAAGGCTAGGGTTTTATCTAACAATTTCCATGAGTTTTGGTGATTTACCAGTTTTTAGGGATTAATCCAGAAAACACCGTAAAAGGGGCATAACTACAAATCTACACCACGAAATTATCTGAAACTCAAGAATACGCCAAACTACTCTAGAAGGATCCAGAAGACACCAGAGCGAAGAGGAGGCAGAGCCACTTCCAGGTGGGGTCGACCGGCCCCACCTGCCAGGCCGGCCGGCCCCCCATGAGGGGAACCCTCTCCCCCCTTCTGGAATGTTCCTCCACCGCCTTTGAGGATCAATCTTAGCCCTACGTGAAGTCGGTTTGATCAAACGGCTATCGTGTATCCCACCGGGCTATATAAGCGGAGCCAGACCTCCCCTTGAAAACCCTAGAATTCATTCCAATTCATTCAATACCTCATTCAAGTCATTCAAGGTTGAGCCAGTTGAAGATCAAGTTATCTAGAGCTTCAAGTTCTAGTTCCTCATAGCCTTCTAGCTCATAGTTTAGCATAGTTAGATCTAGATTAGAGGAAGTCAAGGCGTGTTAATCAGTCTTAGATTTTGGAAGTTATCAAGAAGAGAAGAGTCTGGTACAGTTCTTACGCCTTTCTTTCTTATTGTATTATCTGTGTTTGTATGATTTTTACTAGCAACATTGTTCTTCATCTTAGTTTAATTATTATGTCCATTGTCTACTTTAATACATCTAGTTTAGTTGGTTTGCTATTATATTCATGCACTGATTCGTATAGCGCTCATCTAGTTGATCATATGGTGAGTGGTAGGCAATATGTAGCCATGGTGTCTAGATGCTTTGCTTATCTGCGGATATCCCCAGTTGTGCTGGGTAGTGAGGTAGATCGAGGGTGTGACAGACTCATTGAGTCCTTTGTAGGCCTTCCCCCGTACGGTGGATTGGTAGAGTGGGATTGTCAGGTTGAGAGGAGGTTCCTGTACTCATCTTTTCCTGTACATTGCTCCGATGTGTTTGGGAACTATGGTAGTATAACTTAACAATGATTACTAGATGTACTTGCACTAGTTGACGTAGCTTTGACATGTAGTTAAATATATAGGAGTTATTTCTCTATTACTTGATTAGACAACGCTGATATGATTAGAGTGCTATGATGGATTAGTATCATTAGGAGATGACTGATTAATGGCTTGTTATTGTTATTATTATCTTTATTATCATTATCTTTATTATCTTGTGACTTACCCCTGTTATGAGTAGAGTGTATGATATTGGTTACATCGTCTATTCAATGCATATATATACATGTTATCAATACTATGAAGTAGCTTCTTAGCAATGCCTTACCACTTTGCCTAGTCACATAAAATGATAAGATTTAGTACCAGAATTTATTTTTAGCTCTACAATTGGGGATGACAACCTAGTTTTATAGTTAGGAGTAAGGGTAAAGAGGGCTAGTGGCTAGTTGCTAAAGGCAAGTTAATTAGTACCAACATTTCTAGTGTCATTGCGTGGGATAGAGATTTGGGTTTTATTGCAATGACGTTAGGAATGCCAACAGCAGCTATTGGGATTTCGCAAGCAAGTGCACTGGCTTCTGATGCAACAAAATCAAGGGTTTCTGCTATTTCTATTTTCAGTATTCTGGATAGGGAGTCAAAAGCTGACTCAAGTAGCGATGATGGGATGACACTGGAGAATGTCAATGGCAACATTCATTTCAACAATGTCAGTTTCAAGTACCCATCGCGCCTTGATGTCAAGATATTCATTGACTTTACCTTGCACATTCCTTCTGGAAAGGTACAATTAACCTTGCAAAAATTTACCATCTTTTGTTTTTGTCTTGCACTAGCATTGCCCCAAATGATTGGATGCAATGTATCTAGTTCTAGTAACATAGCATATGCAACTTTCAGACATCCGACATTTGCTAAGCTCTGTGTGATGCAATATTTTCCTTCCTTTTGCAGACAGTGGCACTTGTTGGAGAGAGTGGTAGTGGCCAGTCCACAATAATTGCTTTATTGGAGCATTTCTATGATTCTGATTCTGGCAGAATATCACTAGATATGGTGTTGAAATTAAGAGCTTAAAAGTAAGCTAGCTAAGGGATCAAACGAGGCTGGTAGGCCAGGAGCTGGTGCTTTTCAATGACACAATTCGTGCCAATATAACTTATGGGAAACATGGTGATGTAACAGAGGAAGAGGTTATGGTTGTAGCCAAGGCAGCCAATGCCCATGAATTCATATCAAGCTTACCTCAAGGATATGACACCATGGTAGGAGAGAAAGGAATTCAGTTATCTAGTGGGCAGAAACAATGGATAGCTATTGCAAGGGCCATAATCAAGGATCCAAAGATACTACTCTTGGATGAGGCAACTAGTGCCCTCGATGCTGAATCAGAGCGCATTTTTCAAGATGCATTGGACCGAGTGATGTCAGCTGTACCACCATTTAGTGGCACACCGCCTCTCCACGATCAAAGGGGCTGACATGATTGCTGTCCTCGAGATTGCAGAGAAGGGAAGGCATGAAGCCCTGATGCGTATCAAGGGTGGAGCCTATGCTTCCCTAATAGAGCTTCGCTCAAAGTCAGAATGATTTATCTTTAAATCTTTTGCGCATTTACACAAATACTATTTTGTCAGAATCCAATTGTTCATAATTTTAGAAGTCGAAGCTAAAATTATATGGTGCCTGAAGGGACCATATTCAAATGGGTTGCTAACTGAATAATAAACCATATAAAAATAGAAAAACGAGCCTCAACAGTATTATTCTCAACTGAACTCAAAAACAAAATCACATTGCCATAATGAGAATTGGATGTACAAGATTAATGAAAAATATATACTAGGTCTATGTAATGATTTACTAAAAATAGAAGGTTAGGATAAACACTAACTGGATGCAGGCATATATATAGCTGCTATATCCGCCTACAGATCCTCCACACAGTCGTGCTGCCACTACCCCTGTGCTATCGGCCGCCGAGCTCACATGTAGCACCGCGGGTCATCTCGTTTTTTTTAGGGATCGCCTCGCCGGTGTTTGGCTCTTTCCTTCTCTCTTTTTGGACGTTTGGGCCTCCTTTATTTAGAGAAATCACTATTATAGGATTCCTAACGTTGGCTTATTTGGGCTGTAACCCACCGAGTAAAAGGCTGAAAGCTAAGAAACACGGATACGTGGGGTGGGCAGCGTATCCCATATAGGATATGTATCCGATATGGATACACGCGAATACGGTTTCGATATGTATCTAAAACGTATCGAAATAAAAATAAATTTGATAAATCATGATACGGAAAGCAGATGCGTACCAGGACTGCCGATACGGCCCAGCCCAACTATTCCCCCCACGGCCCCTCTCCTTTGCCTTGTCCAGTTAGCACATAACGCCGCCGCCTGCCCGCCCCCACAGGCTTTGATGCAGCACGGATGAGCACCCCTGGCCCACCGGCTGCTGGCATCGAAGCACGCGCAAACGCAGCACAAACAACGGGACGAGGGCCCCAAAGTACCAATGGAATTCAAGTATTCAACAACTTCCAGTTCTTTCTTCCGTTCTTTCTTTGTTTCAAAAAAAATTGTTTTGTTTCTTCTGCTCTTTCTTGAGCTTTTGCTTGGTTGATTTTCCTTATTCTCTACTAATTAGAAAACTGGAAAATAATTATTGAACAGAGATGTTGGGCTTTCTTTTTACTGATTGAAAAAATTGGAAAAGAAGAAAACGTCAATATTGCAGGCTATTTTGATGCTCATTTTCGCTGATATCATTTTAGAACTCTGATATGCCTTGTATTTCTTTTTAAAAAAAATACTTAAACGTATCCATGTATCGATTTTTTAAGAAATATACCGCATCCGTGTATCCGTATCCGCTCAATACCGATACACGTATCCGTATCCGTGCTAGATAGAGTGAAAGATGGGACCAGGTACGCGGAGAGGCATGTGGCGCCGTCGCTATGGAACAGCGGTGGCGGCTGTGTCTTTGACTCTTTGCTGGTGCCTAGTGGGGAGTGAAAAGAAAGCCAGGCACGGCGGCTCCCTGAAGCCAGGTATGGTGGCCGCGCCAGCGGGCACCAGTTTGGCCGTCGCATCTGGGCTAGCGTCGGTTGGATTGGATCATGCCGACCAAAAGGTTAACCTCGGTGCACAAGGTACGCTGGTTCAATAAGTTCTGGATATGCCTCAATTTTGGTTTGAACAAATTCACAGACTGGTAGCTGCATTTGGTCCAATGCAATCACAGAATCTTCGAAAACGCCCAAAAATCAGCTTTCCAAGTTGCTACAAGAATCAGGGAAGACATCGACCAAAGGAAAAGAGCTTTAGATAGGGGCCGTCTTAAGTATGTGTTTGTTGACGGTGGATAGCGTCAATATTTAACAGTGCAATAGACATGATAAATGATTAATTCACTTGCAAATAGAGAAGTCTAGGGTTTTATCTAACAAATTCCACGAGTTTTGGTGAATTATTATTTTCCAGGGATTGTTCCAGAAAACCACGAAAAAGGACCTAACTATCAAACGGAGTAACGAAACTTAACCGCGATGGAAACATACACTATTGGGCTCTACAAGGATCAAGAAAACACCACGACAAAGCGGAGGCCTAGAGGAAACAGTGGAGGGCCGGCCGGTCCCAAGGAAAATACCGGGCGGCCTCCTGTTGGCGTTTCTTAGCGCATCACCAAGTTTGGATCCCTGGTGACAACGCTAGAAATGGAGTTGACATTTCTTAACATCATTACTGAGAATAGAGTAAGTCTATCCCCGGTAATAAGCAAGAAATGCTTGGGGTGGTGTACATCAATTACCATATCACTAGATCAGCCATGGTACCGAGGTACACCTCACCGCTTATTCTCTCTCTTGCTACTAGTGATATACCTCGGATGATAGTTTCAGAATAGCATGGCACGGGCACCGTGGCATACTAAACTATTTTTACCTCTATCAAGAGAGTTATATCTCCAATAACGCTAGGACTATAGCCTTAGCTGCTAGTATCTCGGAGATGCTATACGGCGCACTTTCAGTATTCCTTGACACTAGGGCTAAGACTATATTCCTAACTACAGTACAGAGGTAACGATGATCCGGTAAACCTTTGCGGTTTTGGATGTTACTCCGCAAGCGCACGGAATTACCATTGTAGCATTTCAACCCGGAGAAATCCTAGGTGTCGTATTTATATTTTTCCAAAGGAAGGCTAGTGTAGATTTTAGTATGAAACCATAATCAAGAATATTATATGTTGTATGAAAAGTAGACCAATACTCATAACAGGGGTAAACAATACGGTTTTCATGATAGTGGACACACACATACGGGTAGACGTCTCTCAAGTGGAGAAGGATGAATGAAGAATAAAGAATAAAAGAATAAAGAATGAAAGAATATCCTACAGGAGCAATGGTCCTAATACAGCTAATGTCTAGATAGTGGATAGTCATACAAATACATGAATCAGAACTAGAGTTGTGTTTGCGATGGATCGGAAGACCACCTGCCGCTGGTCTGCCAGCGAGATGGGTGGTAATTTAGACTCCTACACCATAGCCGAACGTGGGGGGATTACGAAGGGGACGCATGCAGGTCTGCCACCACCGCCTACCCCTCATCCGTAGACTATGAAGTGCAATCACTG
>JADLZL010004932.1:0-102635 GCA_015844335.1 Chrysopogon serrulatus | reverse complement strand
TTATAGATCCTTCGTGGAGGTTGTTTGTAAGGACGATAACCGGACTTAATAGGTAACCGATGTTCAACAATAGAGCGATCCAATTCGGGCATCTCTCAGATAATCCCGTGCAAAACAATCTTTGAATTCCTTTAAAAGGGCTATCAACCGTGATTTGTACTCGGATTCAAACTTGCACTAATGTACATCGGCCTTGGCTTAGTACCATCACCAACATCTATTTCTTCTAACTTATCTACCGACATAAAACCATGCCCCAATTTTCCTTTGTTGCCATCGATTGGGTTACCCATTAAAAATTACTTTACTTGTGAGCCGACCGCTTGGATCTGGCTGTTGATCCCTCGTTGAAGACATTCACGATCTTCTCCCCACACTTTGCCTTAAAAAACAATCAATGCCATCATATTACCAATAAGCGGGCTCGCAAAGAAGAACACTTACCGGAATCATCAGCGTGGACAACCTCAATGTCATCTCCAACCCATTGAATAAGAATTTGGTGCATGGTTGAAGGGATGCAACAATTGGCATGGATCCATCTCTTCCCAAAAGCAAACCGTATGCCCCTTGCCATCAATGACAAAGAAAGTAGTGATCAAAGTCTTTGATCCAATCATCAACTCAACATGTATAGCTCCTCGAGTATCGGAAGGATTGCCAGCGAAGTCTCTGAGAACCATGTCAGTTTTTAACAAGTCTTCACTTGTCATTCCAAGCTTCCTAAAAGTAGTATATGGCATGATATTGATAGCAGCCCTCCATCAACAAATATTTTAGTCGAGGCTTGCCATTGACGTATCCTTTCGAATAAAGTGGCTTCAAGTGACGATATTTGGCCTGGTTTGTCGAAAGTTGCCTGTTGTGTCAATACCAACAGCCATCAAATCTTGAAACTCACTCTCATCAAAATCGAGTATACTTCTTCTTGGACGTCTTGGTTTTTAGGAGCTATAAACTCGATGGGAGGAAGAAAGCCATACATGCATCACCCGAGGGTCCATGCTCATCGGGTTTCTTCTTAGGGCGCCATATCGGTTTCTCCTCGGCGTCCTTGCTTTGCTTGGTTCTTTGTTTCTTAAGCGCTGAACTCTCCTCTTTTGACTCTTTTCGGTCCCCGGAGGGCACCACTGCCATTTTTGCCGGATATATTCATGGGGACCTTCCCTCCGTTGTATCCTTTATAATGAGTCCAACGTTGATCTCGCAAACCTCTTCCTTGGCTGATTTTCAAAATCGCCTATTTTTTAGGCGCCCGATCGTCCTTAGGAAAACGCATTCCAAGTCTTTCATGGACCTGCCGGTTGACTCGAGATCGCCTGCACTGTGAAATACCGATCACCGCATTCGGGGGCAATTGTTTCTAGCAGCAACTTCAAGCCTTCGTTCCAAAGAATGTTTAAAGAATGAACACCCCCAATGAGACTGCTCCATCTCTCTCACATGCTCTTCTTGCTCTCTACGGTATACCTCTTCTTCAGATCTCCTACGTTCCTCTATAAACCTTTGTTCTTCATAGTATTCCCCGTTCTTCTTTTGCCTTTGCCATTTGTTCAAGAAAAATACGCGATGTTACCCTAGGCTTGAACTTTCCCCTCTTTCGGTTCGGCTATTCTTGAACCGAACTTTTTGTTTCAGCTCTTCACTTGTGATTTGCTGATCGGGTCGATAGTGCCATTCTCTTCCTTGCTGCTGTCGAGAGGTTAACACCTTCATCTTGCCTTTACCTTTAGAATCATCCGCAAAACCATATTCACAGAGAACGAAATCATATTCGAGGAAAAGGTTGACCATCAATCTTCATCTTGCCATCGAACTTCGGATGTCCCTTCCGGATAGCCTTTTTGAATCCGTACTCTCAACACTCGGCAATCATTAATGGAATGAGAATTAGTGTTGTGATAACCACAATACTTCTTATCTTTCACTCCTTCGAGGCAAAGATAGGATGTCCATCCGCGCGGTTTAATGCGCCCTTCCCTTACTAACGGATCAAAAAGCTTATCGACTTGGAGACATCAAAGTCATAAGTTCCTTTTGTTGCCTCAACCAACGCCGGCTAACTTGAGTAGGCTCCTTTGCCCAAGTTAGTTCGGCCGCGGCTATCTCGTCATCATCATCATACTCGGCGCTTCTTCCGTAAAAACTTTGATACATTTCACGGCAACATTTCCCTTTTGAAGCGGTTATCTCTTTTGAACCCCGAGCTTGATTACTCATAGCAGCCGATCGGCCGTGAAAGTTGACCAAGGTCATCAAATTCCATGCCGAATGCCTTCTCTCGACATTCGGCCGCATGCTCGCTATCGCCATCCCAGTAACCGATCATCCGTAAGTTCAATGAATAGCAAAGGTTCTTGGTCTCTCTAAACCCGCGAAGATACTCCCCGCGGTGTTTCATTAGCTCTGTCTCGAGACTCATGAGGTCGACTAGCTTCTTTTCATTAGTGCCGGTGAAGAAGTACGCATGGAACTTCTGTTCTAGTTCTGCCCACGTACCAATGGAATGGGCAGGCAATGAGGTAAACCATGTAAAGGCTGGCCCTGTGAGAGATAAAGGAAAATACCGAATCCTCCAAGCTTCATCTGTGGAAGCCTCCCCAAGCTGCATCAAGTACCTACTGATATGCTCCAAGGTGCTAGTATCATCTTGACCAGAAAATTTAGTCAAGTCTATTGGAGGCTTTACTCTTGAAGGAAGTGCTACTCTATTATACCATTCTGGATAAGGAGACTTGTATGAATAAGACTGATTTTTTGGCTTCAGGCCGAACTGATGCCGCATCATATCGCCCATCCTTGTGCATTATCGATCGACGCCCGAATTTGGAGTTTCACGTGTTTGCCTTCCGTAAGGTATTCCCGATGCACTTTTATACCCTGATTGGGCAACGCATCCGGGCGGTATAATCAAGAACTCCCGATATCCATCTCCATACATATTCCTCCGCAATGCGCTTGATGCCGGAGATACTTTGAAAGCCGATGGGGGTACGCCTCCTGTTGTACCAAATGTTACCCGGCCATAAGTAGGAGGTTGTTGTCTCTCATGTGGTGTCAAGCTCACCTTTATTTGAACCAGATGCTCCCTCATCTCCAGCAGGCTTTTCTTGGTACTTTGGTGGATTGAAAAGTGTTGGTCCGCGGATTGGTCCTGCATTCTCTTCAAAATACTTATTAGCCGTTGGGCCAAAAATGCTAACCATGATTGCACGAAAGGTGTTCAAGAAGGCTGTATTATGATTTGTAATGGTTTCTCCCAAAGCCTTGTGAACCAACTCGACACCTTTTGAGCCTCTTCTTCTTCAAGTGTAATCAGATTGATGTGGAAGAAGAACCCTTGGCAATGATTGTTTCGAAGACCTTATTGCTTTTATTCTTGGAGAAGGACATCAAACATTTTTGCTGAAACCGATTGCATGCTTGTTGCACCAACTCCCTTGAATTCTCGCCAATTCATCCAAAGTCACATCCAGAACGTGATTGTTGTTGATTTCGCACATCTTGAACGACGATGTCCCACCGGGCGCAAAAAAAGTGTGTTGACACGAAACGTGACGCGTCGTGCCTCACACACGCCAAGCGAAAAGCGTGGCTTCATCGGGTGCCCTGACGGTTTGGAGATCCGGAAGCGTGCCCGCCGGTTTGACCTGAAAAAAAACAAGGGACAAAAGATTGTTAAATACAAAATCGAAACGTGTCGGATGAGACCGCATAGCCCCGTATATACGGCCCCTCGGCCACTTACGGCGACATACAGCTATAGAAGCTGTTTTGCCAATCATGCATATGAGTCATTCGGCTAATATGAAGACAAAACGCCAGAAAAGCATTGATTGCCGAACGCGCATGCATGAGAAGACATGTTTGAACAAGTGAAAGTTGACTATTAGTTAAAACATAACCAAGCTCGGCAATTCAAATTTTCTCGGGTCCATGAAGAAGGAACATACAAGCTATCACGAATAAACCAATCAAGAACTTGTATCCGCCGCATACGATACCTAATCCTATCAAAGTTTAAACGTTTCTAACGTGCAAGAACCCACAACATGTAACAATCTAGATTGATCTAATTCGGCTACATAAGCATGAGATCTATTTATCATAGTAATAAAAGAATAAGAACGTTAGAAGGTAAATAGATCTATAAAAGTAAAGAGCCGAAACTAACCAATCTAGATTGGGCAAAAGAGTGTTACAAATATGTAAAAAAAATATTAAACGCATGCAACATGTGATGACTTAATGAATCTATTAGATTTTGCCAAGTCTAATAGAGCCGATAACTATCTTGCCTCGCTAAGCTATCAAGCGGACGCCTGCCGCACGGCCATCTAGTCGAGATAAACAAAGCATAAGCAAAGACTTCTTGATCGTCAAGCAGACGTCTGCCGCACGGCCATCCGGTCGAGACAAACAAGACTACTTGCATCAATATCTAAATCCACCGCATGATACTAGACATGATAGCAAGGTTGCCGGTACTTACGGAGGTCGACGGATCGATGGCTCCTCTCGAAGAACTCGACGACACGACAAAGGACTCGAAAACTTGGCACGGGGCCGGTTGTATTGATTTGATTGTGAATATCCTTTACAATGGTCGAGGGTTCATATTTATACCCTGGATACAACATGAATCCTAAGAGATTACGATTACACAATACATTAAAGGTAACTCAAAAGTATGGCGATTCTCTTGCTATAGCCTTCTTCGGAGTCCTTGATCATCACGCTTCTCGCCTTTTATTTAGCTTCCTGCTTGCCACCTTTACTTCCCGAATGGAGCGACCGCCTTCAAAGATAGCCGACCGCACGAACGCTTGCCGAATCGCCCAGAGTCAGCCGACCACACGGACATTTGCCGAACTGCCCAGAGTCAGCCGAATGGATGCTTACCGAATGCTCTTGAATACTTGCCTCTTGTGAGCCTACCACGTACTGGACCACCTGTCATCCTCTCGGCATTTACCAAAATCCAGTGTTAACACCCTGGTGAGTAGCGATGCTATGCCCACAAGCATTTTTAGCGTCGTTGCTAGAGATAACATTAAGAGGTGTTAGCATCGCTGCTAGAACGCCAAGTTGTCATCCCCAGCAATAACACCAAGAGGTGTGGTATTAAATGATGCCACCATTTAGAATATAGAAATAGTATCCGCAAGCAGCGCACGGATCAAATACCATTATAGCATTTTACCCGTAGTATTACCAGGTTGTCATTTATATTTTACCAATCGGGAAACAATGGCTAAAGACATTGATAATTCACCATCATGTATCTACTAACTAGTATGCCAACTAGACCTAAGCAGGGGTAAGTGGTAAATGATAAGAGTTATGCACAATATCACACACAGAGGAGAATCCCATAATATATAGTAGCTAACTTGAGAGGACTAAGGGAGAGTTCAAGGTTTCTATGTACTTCTCTACTACTCGGGTTCTATTCTAGTTGATACTAGAATGTAGCTAATGCATGGGTAAGTATAGTACACACCATAGCACTTCGGGGCAGCAGTACCTTTCCAACTCTCGAATATGACTGGGAAGAAGGTAGTTGGAGAAGGCTGCCAAAAGCCCTACGAAACACCAATCCCGACGTGGTGGAATACGAAGGCCACATAGAACTGTCACTTCTATGGGCTACCACAACTAACCGTAAGAATTGGGCGCAACCTCAGGTAACCTATAGCCTAGACACCATGTCTACACTATCGATTACTACTCTAACTGCACGTGATAACTAGAGCACCTAATACAGACGGAGATTCTATGCTAAGATGCAATAACTACACTAACCATACAAATGAGACATAGAAGTAAATAGAGAAGATAAATATACTAAAGCATAAGTGTTGCAAAGATAAGATACAAAGATATACCAGACCTCCAAGGCTCCACGGCGAGATCCGGAACGAAGCCACTCAACCCTAGCTCTCAAGTTACTAAACTATTACATTGAAGAGTCTAGCCCTAATCTCCCTGGTGTGTTGATCTGCATGAGAGTATGATCCTTTCAAGGGACGCCTCTCAAATGGATCCCAATGAATAATGAATTAGGGTTTCAGGGGATGCCTCTCCCAGGGGGGTCCTGCCCTTCTTTTATAGCCCGGTGGGATGAACGTGAGCCATTGGATCAAACCGACTTTGGCGGACGGCTGAGATTGAAACCCTAAGGCGGTGGAGCAACCCGGGCGAAGCGGGCCCCGATTGGGCCGGGGCCCGGACGGCCGGGTTCAGGGTGGGACCGGCCGGCCCCCCCGGTGGCCGCTGGCCCTCCGCTCGGCGTGGTGTCTTCTCGGGTCTCTTCTAGAATCTTCCTGCGTTGCCGTGGCGCCCAATTTCCCGTTCTATGTTCCGATAAGCTCTTGGGATTACATCTTTTCCGGTTTTACGCTGCGAAAAAAGAAACACCAAAACTCGTGGAATTACATCGGTGTAAACCCTATATCTACTTTGGTGATCACAATTGTATCCTTTTCATGGCTAGTTGACGGTTGAATTCGTGCAATAACGACCGTCAACAACTCCCCAAGCTTAACCTTTACCAGTCCCTTAGCAAAGAAAAAACTCGAAAAAGTTATTGTAAGATATTTTTGTGTTTAAGCATTGTAGCCATCTCGGAGCAACTCCCTAGAAGTATACCTGCAAATCGACAGAAATTCTCCTCCAAGTTATGCAATAACCGAAATGACTTTCAATTGTTGGGAGTTGTTGACACCTCTTAATGTTATCTCTAGTAACGGTGCTAAAAATGCTTGTGGGCATAGCATCGCTACTAGAACGCCAAGTTGTCATCCCCAAAGAATAACACCAAGAGGTGTGGTATTAAATCATGCCACCATTTAGAATATAGAAATAGTATCCGCAAGCGCACGCATCAAATACCATTGTAGCATTTTACCCAGTATTACCAGGTTGTCATTTATATTTTACCACTGGGAAACAATGGCTAAAGACATTGATAATTCACCATCATGTATCTACTAACTAGTATGCCAACAAGACCTAAGCAGGGGTAAGTGGTAAATGATAAGAGTTATGCACAATATCACACACGAGAGGAGAATCCCATAATATATAGTAGCTAACTTGAGAGGACTAAGGGAGAGTTCAAGGTCCCTATGTACTTCTCTACTACTGGTTCTATTCTAGTTGACACTAGAATGTAACTATTGCATGGTAAGTATAGTACACACCATAGCACTTCAGGGCAGCTGTACCTTTCCGACTCTCAAATAAGACTGGGAAGAAGGTAGTTGGGGAAGGCTGCCAAAAGCCCTACGAAACACCAATCCCGACGTGGTGGAATACGAAGGCCACATAGAGTCAAGCACCCCCTATGGGCTACCACAACTAACCGTAAGAATTGGGCGCAACCTCGGTAACCTATAGCCTAGACACCATGTCTACACTATCGATTACTACTCTTGCTCCACGTGATAACTAGAGCACCTAATACAAAGTGAGATCCTATGCTAAGATGCAATAACTACACTAACCATACAAATAAGGTATTGAAGTAAATAGAGAAGATAAATATACTAAAGCATAAGTGTTGCAAAGATAAGATACAAAGATATACGGACCTCCAAGGCTCCACGGCGAGATCCGGAACGAAGCCACTCAACCCTAGCTCTCAAGTTACTAAACTATTACATTGAAGAGTCTAGCCCTAATCTCCCCGGTGTGTTGATCTCCATGAGAGTATGATCCTTTCAAGGGACGCCTCTCAAATGGATCCCAACGAATAATGAATTAGGGTTTCGTGAGGATGCCTCTCCCGTGGGTCCCGCCCTTCTTTTATAGCCCTAAGTGGGATGAACGTGAGCCCTTGGATCAAACCGACTTTGGCGGACGGCCGAGATTGAAACCCTAAGGCGGTGAAGCAACCTGGCGAAGCGGGCCCCGATTGGGCCGGGGCCTGCACCCGGCCGGTTCTTTTTGGGACCGGCCGGCCCCCACGGTGGCCGCTGGCCCCTCCGCTTCGGCGTGGTGTCTTCTGGTCTCTTCTAGAATCTTCCTGCGTTGCCGTGGCGCCCAATTTCCGTTCTATGTTCCGATAAGCTCTTGGGATTACATCTTTTCCAGTTTACGCTGCGAAAAACAAAGTGAAACACCAAAACTCGTGGAATTCTGTCGGTGTAAACCCTATATCTACTTTGGTGATCACAATTGTATCCTTTTCATGGCTAGTTGACGGTTGAATTCGCAAGCAATAACGACCGTCAACAACTCCCCCAAGCTTAACCTTTACCAGTCCCTTAGCAAAGAAAACTTCGAAAAAGTTATTGTAAGATATTTTTGTGTTTAAGCATTGTAGCCATCTCGGAGCAACTCCCTAGAAGTATACCTGCAATCATGAAATTCTCCTCCAAGTTATGCAATAACCGAAATGACTTTCAATTGTTGGGAGTTGTTGACACCTCTTAATGTTATCTCTAGTAACGGTGCTAAAAATGCTTGTGGGCATAGCATCGCTACTAGAACGCCAAGTTGTCATCCCCAAAATAATAACACCAAGAGGTGTGGTATTAAATCATGCCACCATTTAGAATATAGAAATAGTATCCGCAAGCGCATTTATCAAATACCATTGTAGCATTTTACCCGTAGTATTACCAGGTTGTCATTTATATTTTACCACTGGGAAACAATGGCTAAAGACATTGATAATTCACCATCATGTATCTACTAACTAGTATGCCAACAAGACCTAAGCGGGGGTAAGTGGTAAATGATAAGAGTTATGCACAATATCACACACAGAGGAGAATCCCATAATATATAGTAGCTAACTTGAGAGGACTAAGGGAGAGTTCAAGGTCCCTATGTACTTCTCTACTACTCGGGTTCTATTCTAGTTGACACTAGAATGTAACTATTGCATGGTAAGTATAGTACACACCATAGCACTTCAGGGCAGCTGTACCTTTCCAACTCTCAAATAAGACCGAAGAAGGTAGTTGGGGAAGGCTGCCAAAAGCCCTACGGAAACACCAATCCCGACGTGGTGGAATACGAAGGCCACATAGAGCTGTCACCCCCTATGGGCTACCACAACTAACCGTAAGAATTGGGCGCAACCTCAGGTAACCTATAGTCTAGACACCATGTCTACACTTTCGATTACTACTCTTGCTCCACGTGATAACTAGAGCACCTAATACAAAGGAGATCCTATGCTAAGATGCAATAACTACACTAACCATACAAATAAGGTATTGAAGTAAATAGAGAAGATAAATATACTAAAGCATAAGTGTTGCAAAGATAAGATACAAAGATATACCAGACCTCCAAGGCTCCACGGCGAGATCCGGAACGAAGCCACTCAACCCTAGCTCTCAAGTTACTAAACTATTACATTGAAGAGTCTAGCCCTAATCTCCCTGGTGTGTTGATCTCCATGAGAGTATGATCCTTTCAAGGGACGCCTCTCAAATGGATCCCAACGAATAATGAATTAGGGTTTTCGGGGGATGCCTCTCCCAGGGGGGTCCTGCCCTTCTTTTATAGCCCGGTGGGATGAACGTGAGCCCTTGGATCAAACCGACTTTGGCGGACGGCTGAGATTGAAACCCTAAGGCGGTGGAGCAACCTGGGCGAAGCGGGCCCCGATTGGGCCAGGGCCCAGACCGGCCGGTCTGGGGTGGGACCGGCCGGCCCCCCCGGTGGCCGCTGGCCCTCCGCTTCGGCGTGGTGTCTTCTGGTCTCTTCTAGAATCTTCCTGCGTTGCCGTGGCGCCCAATTTCCCGTTCTATGTTCCGATAAGCTCTTGGGATTACATCTTTTCCAGTTTACGCCTGCAGAAACAGTGAAACACCAAAACTCGTGGAATTCTGTCAGTGTAAACCCTATATCTACTTTGGTGATCACAATTGTATCCTTTTCATGGCTAGTTGACGGTTGAATTCGTGCAATAACGACCGTCAACAACTCCCCCAAGCTTAACCTTTACCAGTCCCTTAGCAAAGAAAACTCAGAAAAGTTATTGTAAGATATTTTTGTGTTTAAGCATTGTAGCCATCTCGGAGCAACTCCCTAGAAGTATACCTGCAGTCAGACAGAAATTCTCCTCCAAGTTATGCAATAACTGAGCTGACTTTCAATTGTTGGGAGTTGTTGGCACCTCTTAATGTTATCTCTAGTAACGGTGCTAAAAATGCTTGTGGGCATAGCATCGCTACTAGAACGCCAAGTTGTCATCCCCAGCAATAACACCAAGAGGTGTGGTATTAAATCATGCCACCATTTAGAATATAGAAATAGTATCCGCAAGCGCACAGATCAAATACCATTGTAGCATTTTACCCAGAGTATTACCAGGTTGTCATTTATATTTTACCACAGGGAAACGATGGCTAAAGACATTGATAATTCACCATCATGTACCTACTAACCAGTATACCAACTAGACCTAAGCAGGGGTAAGTAGTAAATGATAAGAGTTATGCACAATATCACACAATGAGGAGAATCCCATTATATATAGTAGCTAACTTGAGAGGACTAAGGAGAGTTCAAAGTTCCTATGTACTTCTCTACTACTGGGTTCTATTCTAGTTGACACTAGAATGTAGCTAATGCATGGGTAAGTATAGTACACACCATAGCACTTCAGCAGCAAGACCTTTCCAACTCTCGAATAAGACAGGGAAGAAGGTAGTTGGGGAAGGCTGCCAAAAAGCCCCTACGAAACACCAATCCCGACGTGGTGGAATACGAAGGCCACATAGAATCTGTCACCTCTATGGGCTACCACAACTAACCGTAAGAATTGGGCGCAATCTCGGGTAACCTATAGCCTAGTAAATAGAGAAGATAAATATACTAAAGCATAAGTGTTGCAAAGATAAGATACAAAGATATACCCGCACCTCCAAGGCTCCACGGCGAGATCCGAGGCGAAGCCACTCAACCCTAGCTCTCAAGTTACTAAACTATTACATTGAAGAGTCTAGCTCTAATCTCCCCTCGGTGTGTTGATCTCCATGAGAGTATGATCCTTTCAAGGGACGCCTCTCAAATGGATCCCAACGAATAATGAATTAGGGTTTCATGGGATGCCTCTCCCGGGGTCCTGCCCTTCTTTTATAGCCCTAAGGGATGAACGTGAGCCCTTGGATCAAACCGACTTTGGCGGACGGCCGAGATTGAAACCCTAAGGCGGTGGAGCAACTTTGGGCGAAAGCGGGCCCCGATTGGGCCGGGGCCCGCATCGGCGGTGCAGGGGTGGGACCGGCCGGTCCCCCGGTGGCCGGCCCTCCCTCCGCCCGGGCGTGGTGTCTTCGGTCTCTTCTAGAATCTTCTGCGTTGCCGTGGCGGCCCAATTTCTCGTTCTATGTTCCGATAAGCTCTTAGGATTACGTCTTTTCCAGTTTTACGCTGCAGAAACAAAGTGAAACACCAAAACTCGTGGAATTACGGCTGTAAACCCTATATCTACTTTGGTGATCACAATTGTATCCTTTTTTCATGGCTAGTTGACGGTTGAATTCGTGCAATAACGACCGTCAACAACTCCCCCAAGCTTAACCTTTGCTAGTCCCTTAGCAAAGAAAACTTCGAAAAAGTTATTGTAAGATATTTTTGTGTTTAAGCATTGTAGCCATCTCGGAGCAACTCCCTAGAAGTACACTGCAATCAGGGCAAAATTCTCCTCCAAGTTATGCAATAACCGAGCCGACTTTCAATTGTTGGGAGTTGTTGACACCTCTTAATGTTATCTCTAGTAACGGTGCTAAAAATGCTTGTGGACATAGCATCGCTACTAGAACGCCAAGTTGTCATCCCCAGCAATAACACCAAGAGGTGTGGTATTAAATCATGCCACCATTTAGAATATAGAAATAGTATCCGCAAGCACACAAATCAAATAGCATTGTAGCATTTTACCCAGAGTATTACCAGGTTGTCATTTATATTTTACCTATGGGAAACAATGGCTAAAGACATTGATAATTCACCATCATGTATCTACTAACTAGTATACCAACTAGACCTAAGCAGGGGTAAGTGGTAAATGATAAGAGTTATGCACAATATCACACACAGAGGAGAATCCCATAATATATAGTAGCTAACTTGAGAGGACTAAGGGAGAGTTCAAGGTTCCTATGTACTTCTCTACTACTCGGGTTCTATTCTAGTTGACACTAGAATGTAGCTAATGCATGGGTAAGTATAGTACACACCATAGCACTTCGGGGCAGCAGTACCTTTCCAACTCTCGAATAAGACTGAGAAGAATATAGTTGGGAAAGGCTGCCAAAAGCCCTACGAAACACCAATCCCGACGTGGTGGAATACGAAGGCCATATAGAATTGTCACCTCTATGGGCTACCACAACTAACCGTAAGAATTGGGCGCAACCTCAGGTAACCTATAGCCTAGACACCATGTCTACACTATCGATTACTACTCTAGTCGCACGTGATAACTAGAGCACCTAATACAGTGGAGATCCTATGCTAAGATGCAATAACTACACTAACCATACAAATAAGGCATAGAAGTAAATAGAGAAGATAAATATACTAAAGCATAAGTGTTGCAAAGATAAGATACAAAGATATACCGCACCTCCAAGGCTCCACGGCGAGATCCGGAACGAAGCCACTCAACCCTAGCTCTCATGTTACTAAACTATTACATTGAAGAGTCTAGCCCTAATCTCCCCCGGTGTGTTGATCTCCATGAGAGTATGATCCTTTCAAGGGACGCCTCTCAAATGGATCCCAACGAATAATGAATTAGGGTTTCGGGGGGATGCCTCTCCCGGGGGGTCCCGCCCTTCTTTTATAGCCCTAAGTGGGATGAACGTGAGCCCTTGGATCAAACCGACTTTGGCGGACGGCCGAGATTGAAACCCTAAGGCGGTGGAGCAACCTGGGCGAAGCGGGCCCCGTTGGGCCGGGGCCCCAGACCGGCGGCCGGTGCGGGTTGGGATCGGCCGGTCCCCCCTGGTGGCCGCTGGCCCTCCGCTTCGGCGTGGTGTCTTCTGGTCTCTTCTAGAATCTTCCTGCGTTGCCGTGGCGCCCAATTTCCCGTTCTATGTTCCGATAAGCTCTTGGGATTACGTCTTTTCCAGCTTTCGCTGCGAGAACAAAGTGAAACACCAAAACTCGTGGAATTCTATCAGTGTAAACCCTATATCTACTTTGGTGATCACAATTGTATCGTTTTCATGGCTAGTTGACGGTTGAATTCGTGCAATAACGACCGTCAACAACTCCCCCAAGCTTAACCTTTACTAGTCCCTTAGCAAAGAAAACTCAGAAAAGTTATTGTAAGATATTTTTGTGTTTAAGCATTGTAGCCATCTCGGAGCAACTCCCTAGAAGTATATCTGCAGTCAGACAGAAATTCTCCTCCAAGTTATGCAATAACTGAGTTGACTTTCAATTGTTGGGAGTTGTTGACACCTCTTAATGTTATCTCTAGTAACGGTGCTAAAAATGCTTGTGGGCATAGCATCGCTACTAGAACGCCAAGTTGTCATCCCCAGCAATAACACCAAGAGGTGTGGTATTAAATCATGCCACCATTTAGAATATAGAAATAGTATCCGCAGCGCCTGCATCAAATACCATTGTAGCATTTTACCCAGTATTACCGGGTTGTCATTTATATTTTACCACTTTGAAACAATGGCTAAAGACATTGATAATTCACCATCATGTATCTACTAACTAGTATACCAACTAGACCTAAGCAGGGGTAAGTGGTAAATGATATGAGTTATGCACAATATCACACACAGAGGAGAATCCCATAATATATAGTAGCTAACTTGAGAGGACTAAGGGAGAGTTCAAGGTTCCTATGTACTTCTCTACTACTCGGGTTCTATTCTAGTTGACACTAGAATGTAGCTAATGCATGGGTAAGTATAGTACACACCATAGCACTTCGGGGCAGCAGTACCTTTCCAACTCTCGAATAAGACTGGGAAGGAGGTAGTTGGGGAAGGCTGCCAAAAGCCCTACGAAACACCAATCCCGACGTGGTGGAATACGAAGGCCACATAGAACTGTCACCTCTATGGGCTACCACAACTAACTGTAAGAATTGGGCGCAACCTCAGGTGACCTATAGCCTAGACACCATGTCTACACTATCGATTACTACTCTAGCTGCACGTGATAACTAGAGCACCTAATACAGGTGGAGATCCTATGCTAAGATGCAATAACTACACTAACCATACAAATAAGGCATAGAAGTAAATAGAGAAGATAAATATACTAAAGCATAAGTGTTGCAAAGATAAGATCAAAGATATACCAGACCTCCAAGGCTCCACGGCGAGATCCGGAACGAAGCCACTCAACCCTAGCTCTCATGTTACTAAACTATTACATTGAAGAGTCTAGCCCTAATCTCCCCGTGTGTGTTGATCTCCATGAGAGTATGATCCTTTCAAGGGGCGCCTCTCAAATGGATCCCAACGAATAATGAATTAGGGTTTCGGGGGATGATGCCTCTCCCGGGGGGTCCTGCCCTTCTTTTATAGCCCGGTGGGATGAACGTGAGCCCTTGGATCAAACCGACTTTGGCGGACGGCTGAGATTGAAACCCTAAGGCGGTGGAGCAACCTGGGCGAAGCGGGCCCCGATTGGGCGAGGGCCCAGACCGGCCGGTCTGGGTTGGGATCGGCCGGTCCCCCTGGTGGCCGGCCCCCTCCGCTTCGGCGTGGTGTCTTCTGGTCTCTTCTAGAATCTTCTGCGTTGCCGTGGCGCCCAATTTCCCGTTCTATGTTCCGATAAGCTCTTGGGATTACGTCTTTTCCAGTTTACGCTGCGAAAAAAAGAAAACACCAAAACTCATGGAATTCTATCGATGTAAACCCTATATCTATTTTGGTGATCACAATTGTATCGTTTTCATGGCTAGTTGACGGTTGAAGTCGTGCAATAACGACCGTCAACAACTCCCCCAAGCTTAACCTTTGCTAGTCCCTTAGCAAAGAAAACTCAGAAAAGTTATTGTAAGATATTTTTGTGTTTAAGCATTGTAGCCATCTCGGAGCAACTCCCTAGAAGTATATCTGCAGTCAGACAGAAATTCTCCTCCAAGTTATGCAATAACTGAGCTGACTTTCAATTGTTGGGAGTTGTTGACACCTCTTAATGTTATCTCTAGTAGCGGTGCTAAAAATGCTTGTGGGCATAGCATCGCTACTAGAACGCCAAGTTGTCATCCCCAAAGAATAACACCAAGAGGTGTGGTATTAAATCATGCCACCATTTAGAATATAGAAATAGTATCCGCATAGCGCCACGATCAAATACCATTGTAGCATTTTACCCGTAGTATTACCAGGTTGTCATTTATATTTTAGCACTGGGAAACAATGGCAAAAGACATTGATAATTCACCATCATGTATCTACTAACTAGTATACCAACTAGACCTAAGCAGGGGTAAGTGGTAAATGATAAGAGTTATGCTCAGAAAACTCCCCCAAGCTTAACCTTTGCTAGTCCCTTAGCAAAGAAAACTCAGAAAAGTTATTGTAAGATATTTTTGTGTTTAAGCATTGTAGCCATCTCAGAGCAACTCCCTAGAAGTATACCTGTAGTCAGACAGAAATTCTCCTCCAAGTTATGCAATAACTGAGCTGACTTTCAAACTTACCCAATTTACCTTTGACTGTGGGGCTTATTAGCTCTTTCTTGGGCCCTGAGTACTTGATAGACAGAAAGATCCCACCCAAGCACTATGTCTCAAGCTCTTCGCTCAACTATCATTCTGGTGTTTTTTAGAGGTTTTCAAATAAAACTCAGAGCTTCCTATATATGACACTCTTAAGTCTCTCAATATATGTGGTATTTGTGGATTCTCACCAAGGCAGTGATGATGGTTGCCTTTCTTTTCATCCTATAACTAAAGCTTATGTGGAGCTCATAGGTAAGGAAAACACTTGAAAGAGCAAACTTGCAATACATGTGTTGTAAAGCCAAACAATGGATCCATGGAGAAACGAGTCATGCAGTCGAATCAAGATGTATAAGTGGATGGATATGATGGATATATGGTGGAACCTAATTCTACTTCAGCTCCTTGGATGTTTCTCTCTCCTTTAGACTTTGAATACTAGCCAGGGGTTATGAGCTATCTTTTCCTCTCTTTTTTTTCAGGGAGTCTGGCATCTACGTACCTATTGTTTTGCATTGGAACACTTGTCCATCTTTCTTTTACTCTCCCTTTTTCTCAAATATCTTTTTGCATAGCTCATAGCACTCCTTTTTTTTATTGATAGGATTTGGAGAGATAACAACAGGAACATGGAGCATTTATTGGGTGGCTAACCTAATGGAATATTTTTGGTGTTCTCTCCCAGTATAGGAGAAAAATATTTTTGGAATGGATGTAGGTGGAATGGCATGTTGTTGCGCCTACTCCAGTGTAGAGTAGTGCATATGGAAATGGATATTAATTCAAGAGCATGACAAATTTCTCACCAGGGTCACAAAGGTTGACAAAACTCAATGCAAGACAAGCAGCATGTATGTGGAAGTTTAACTAGCCTATCTTATCATGTTTGGCTCTGGTGGGAATGTAAGCTTTGTCATATAGGAACTCATCATGTTTTTGCATTTTTCAAAAAAAATAAATCTCCATAACTCTAGTGTCACTTAGAACAAGATAGATAGCAGCTCAGATTTTCTCAATCTTATCAATCAGATACCTAGACTTAGTTCAAGCATATGCAACCCACAAATTTTAGGCTCAGAGCAAATCTTCATGTCAAAACAGTTAGAGCTAAAACTTGGGAAAACTTATGTCTAAACTCTAGGCATTTCAAAGGTGTTGTAACAGAGCAGCTTATCATCATTTCAGATCATCTCGAGGGCTTCCTTTTTATTGACTCTATCTAGACAAACATTTGGTTCTTCATTTTTCAAGACTCACACTATATAAGACTCTAAAGACTCTACAAAGCATGGACCTTTATGTGCCCATATATTTTTGGTATTTTTAGGTTTTCTTATGATACTATGGTGAACCTTCATGTGCTCATATATTTTTGGTATTTTTAATTTTTTATTATGACTGACTCGATAATCACGTAGGTACACTTACCTGGGTACCTAGGGGATGCTTTCCCCCAAGCTGGTTGTTGTCGTGGTTGAGCATTGAAGCTGAGCAGTCCTCTCGGTGGAGCTCATGCTTGTAAGAGCAAGTATAGCTGGGAATCTCGATCTCATCCAACAAGAAGTTGCTTCCTCCACACAGTGATTAGCTGTGTGTTGGGAAGGTGTACTTCAAGTGATGTAGATGATGATTGCTAGGTGACTAGCTCTTAGTGTCATCCTGCAGTAAACATCTCATAAAACACCAAAACTTGTGGAAATGTATTAGGGTAAGCGGTTAGTGGTTAGCCATTTCACGGACTGGTTGTTGTGAGAGTTTTTTAAAGGTTGTTACAGTTTATATAGTGCAGCAAGATGCTCAATGATGATTATATTTTTTTTTTTTGAATTTTCTATTTTTATTATGCAGGAAAGAAAACATGTATGCATGATTATTTTTGTTATTTTTATGCCACCACGGTGAAAACTCCTATGGGCTTTTACACACCATAGAACTGATCACATAGGGCCTCAAGTTTTATAATGCATGAATTATCTAACAAGATGAATACATATTTATTTTTGTTATTTTCAATGAATGCTAATGCAGAAAAAGTAAACATGCTAAAGAGAAAATAATTCATGCAATGAAAGAAAGTAAATATGGATAGCTACCAATGTTACCTCATGGCAAGGGTTCAGACTTTAAAGTCTTCCGAACAAGACTTCTCCCTTCTTATTGATTCCTCTAGCATTGTCACGACATGGAGTTTTTTTTGGTTGCGTGCAAGGGAGTGTTTCTTCTCCAAGCTAGCACTTTTGGTGAAGACAAAGATTTCTATGATGATGCCTGAAAGGATCAAGATGCCCAAGAGGGGGGTGAATTGGGCTTTTCTAAATTTTAATCGCAGCGGTAATAACCTATCACTAGCCCATTTCACCCCTAGTGCCTAATGTGTGTTCTATGACTTCTAGACACAAAAGTTTTGCTCCCTAGGTTCCAAACCCTACTCTAGCATGGCAATTCTAGCAATGTAAATACAAGAAGTAATACGAGAATGTAAATGCTCAAAGTAAAGAGAGGGAGAGAAACGTGGCGATGTTTTTCCGAGGTATCGGAGAGTCGGCACTCTCCACTAGTCCTCGTTGGAGCACCAGCGCAAGGGTGTAGCTCCCCTTGATCCTCGCAAGGACCAAGTGCTCTTTATGGGATGATTCTTCGTCACTCCGACGCGGTGAATCCCCCAAAACCGCTCACAAGATGAGATGGGCCATCCACAATCACCACCGGATGATCACCATGCTCCCAATCGCCACCGAGCCGTCTAGGTGATGCCGATCACCAAGAGTAATAAGCAAAAACTCTCACTTGACCAAGACAAGCCTAATGAGATGAGTGGATGCACACTTGCTACTCTCTTTCCACTAATGAGGTCCTAAGCAATGGATTAGCAAATCTCTCAACCTCACTAGGGCTCTTGCACTCTCAAGCACTCACAAGGTGTTCTTCAGCAGTAGGAATGAGCAAGAGACCTCAATTGAATGAGGTAAGGGAGTATATATACCCCCCACACAAACCCCCACACGAAGAGGTATTTCAGGCAGTTTTAAGGTCGACCGGACGCGTCCGTCGGGGCGACCGGACGCGTCCGGTCGTCTGTTAACGGCTAACTGTACCTGCTGGACGTCACACTGACCGGACGCGTGTCAGAGTCCGGTGGCCACTGACCGGACGCGTCCGGTCCGATTTTGCACGTTTTCAACCTCTCTGAGTAGTGACCGGACGCCCTGACCCCAGCGTCCGGTCTCAGCTGATCAGCGTCCGGTCCAGCATGGACCGCGAGCTGATGGCACCGAGCGTCGGTCCACTTGCCGAGGCGGGGTCCGGTCACTCGGCACCCATGCACCGACCGGACGTATCCGGGCAGTATCTTGTCTTGCCGGCGTCCGGTCAAGCCAAAATGGCTCGAAAGACTTCCGTTTTCGCGACCTCTCGCATGGCTTTGACTCTACTGATCTTTGGGCCAATTCTAGGGCTGCCTAGGACTAGAATGAACAAGTGTGCACCACACCTAACTCACTAGACTCACCTAGGTCAAGTTACCCATTCAAACCCCTCTTAATAGTACGGCCAAAGGTAAAAACAATGTCCTAACTACTCTAAGTGTCTCTCCAACGCCAAACGACACTTAGAACTAGTCGTCCTTAACCTTGTCGTCCATCCTTTGAAAACCGAAAATGATCTCGATTGTCGGGGCATGAATGCCATTGATTGCCCAATCAATCACCATTATCGTGACCTAACTCAAATTGTTTCTGCAAAACACACGTTAGTCACAATAATCTTACGTTGTCATTAATCACCGAAACCCACTAGGGGCCTAGATGCTTTCAATCTCCCCCTTTTTGGTGATTGATGACAACAACCTCGAGTATGAGAGTGAATTTGAGGTTTTCAACAAACTTGAATCATATAAATTATTTGACATTAAGAACAAAGAGGTTAGATAAGCTTATGCGACTCAAGCCAACATGTACTCAACGGAATGTGAATGAAGTGTGAGTACAAGAAACATAAGGCTCATTTAACAAAAGTACATCGTGAAAGCATGGTAAATGAGCAACAACATGTGACATGACATAACACATATATATATATATATATATATATATATATATATATATATCACGAGAGAGCACAAGTCATGAGAAAAGTACATGTCACACGATATATCACATAACCACGAAGCAAACAAAAGCATGTATCTCATGATGCACAAAGGTAAAGTATGATGAATGCATGAGAAGCACAAAATCAAAAAGAAGTCAACTCCCCCTCACACGCTCCCCTATCTCACATACTCGACTCTCTCTCCCCCCTTTGGCGTCAAGCACCAAAACCTAAGGCTCCTGAGGAGGTGGGGCTGCAGACGAGTCGGGTCCGACGAGCGGGCGGTCATCTCAAACTGTGTGTAGTCCGGGGAGGACTCGAAGCCGCCACTGGCCGAGCCTCTGTCCCGACCCTCGGCTAGGTCTCTGGAAGTGAAGCGGTGCAGGGTCTGCTCACCGCCGTACCAACCGGGTTTGCTTTGCTGTGTCTCGCTGGTAGTGGCCTGACCCTCGGGGCTCTATAGAAGGTAGCACAAGAGAAGTGGGAGCCACCGACACTAGCACCGCCTCGCCATCGTAGCTGGAGCGGTCACGGTCTCGGTGACTGGAGCCTCTGAAGTAGGAACTGACTGAGGAGGCGGACTCACCGAATGTATGCAGAATCGTAATCGTAGCCTCAAAAAGTAGAGAAAGAGGAGGCCGACTCAGGGGAGGCTCAGAAGAAGCAACCGACGACGGGTGAGTCTCGGTGGTAGTAGTAAGCGGAGCCTCCGTCGATGGGAACTGACCCTGAGTGCCCTGCGGAGTGGGGAAGCCAGTGATCTCGCTGTAGGTGGCACTGAGAGCCCGCGGGGTCACAAGCACCGAGGACGTAGGAGGTGGAGTGAAGCCTGTCCGAATCGATGTGTACCCGGCCCCTGGAGAAGCAAAGTACTGAGGGAACTGCTGGGGCGGTGAGCTGAACGGTGCGCACTACCCCTCGCTCAAGGCCGCTGGATCAGAATCGTGGAGCCGGAGCGCAGGGTTTTACTTACCGCTCGACAACCAAACCGCCCCGGCCACCGGTAACGGCTTACCGGCCGGTAGAACCGGTTACCGATTTATACGGATGAATTCAAATTTCAAATTTGAATTTCGAAGCCAAGCGTAGTTCAAACGGTAAGAACCGGTTTACCGGTCGGTTAGACCGGTTTACCGGCGGTAAGAACCGGTTGCCGGTCGGTAACCAATGATGTCAAAATTTTTCAAATGAAAAATGAAAAATGTTTTTAAAAAATGCTAGAAAAATTCTTTAAAATACTTCATGATTTATAGAATCCAATGATGTCAAAATTTTTAAATTTGAGTGCGTTTAGTATATTTTTTCGACCTTCATGATTTGATGGGCCTTAATGGGCCGCGGCCTTTTTCTTTTTTTTTTTTTTTTTTTCAAACTTGCAAAGGTCAAAATAAATACTAAATGAACTCAAATTTGAAAAATTTTGACACCATTGAATTCTATAAATCATGAACTATTTTTATATAATTTTTAGAATTTTTCATTTTTCAAATTCAAATTTTAAATTTGAAAAACCCTAACGGTTTGTACTGGGTCCAAAACCGAACCGGTCTTGGACGGACCGACAGGTAAGGTCGGGTTACCGATCGGTAAGAAAAACACGGGCCGGGGTGAAGAACGGGTCCGTCCGCCAAGCCGAGTAGAAGTGTAGTCAAAGGCGGGAACCCTAGTGTGCCGGGACCACGTGCTCCATGAAGGCAAACGATCGACGCCAGCCATCCGAGCTCGCCTCTGAGTCTCGACGAAAAAGAGCCTGTGTCTCAAGGCGTGGATCGAGTAACCTTTGTGCAGCTCGCTCGGGTCGTGCGTGAAGGGCTGCAGTGTCGGTACCACCCGGTGAAGCCGACGGCCTCTGTCCGTGCCTCTCAAGACCGTGAAAGTCGCTCAAGTATGGCAAGAAGAGCCGATCCTTTGAGAGCTGAACCACCGGCCTCGGCGTCGTGAGCACGTGGAGGCATCCTCGGAGGGGGGGCGTAGTCACCGCCGAGCTGTCCGTAGGAAGATCCTCGCCTATATCTGCCGGCTCGCCTCCATCCGTGTAAGCTCGGCCGGGCAAGAGCCTCAACTGCCTTGTCCCCGCCGCTCCTCGGTCCTCGCAATGTAGGGCGCTGCTGCCCCTGGTGCTCGAGTAGCCCCCATTGCCCTGGACGGGCTCCAACCAAATGAGCCATGTTATACACAGGGAAAGAGGTGGTAGTGGCCCTGAACTCTGCAAGTGCCTCTGGAGGGAAAGGTGAGATCAGACGCTGTAGGATCACGCAGATCAAGTGAGCAAAGGGTAGCTGTCTACGCGTCTTGAATCCCTCTATGATCGTGTCCTCCATCTCTAAAAGAATGACATCCCAGATGTTGTGAAGCCAAGAAGTAGACTAGCCACTGCTGAATCTTCATGATCGTCTCCCTGTTGCCGATTCTAGGCAGAAGTGTCCTCCACATTACCTCGTTCAGAACACGGGCCGTAGGGGTGAGATCCCTAGGTAGACGGCGAGAGCCCGGTCCGAACGGCTCACTGAAGATCCTGCGGGCCTTCTCAATAGGTAGGTCCTCTCCGCCGTGAGGGCGACGAGGGGGCTCGGTGTCACTGTAGCAGGGCTGGTGGAGTCTGGTGTCTGACGCTGTCGTGCCAAGAAGCTCGTGGGCACGTGGACTGTAGAGTCTGAACGGCCGGCCACCAAAGGTAAAGTGAATGAACGTGTGGCCTGGGTCGATCCAAAGAGTAGCGTAGAACTCACGCACCCAGGAGTCCACGTAGGCTCCAGGTAAGCCGATCAGGTCTGCCAAGCCAGGGAGGTAAGTGAGTGAAGCCCTGATCTGCTCTCCACCAGCTGAGACAACTCTGTCAAGCGGACACACTCTGTGAGGCCTGATCTCTGCATCCCGGTAGGCTCGGAAGAAGTCCTCCTGCAGTACGGTGTAGAAACCCTCTGCTGCTCTGGGGTCACGCTGCGGTGGAAACCACTGGTCAAAGTCCACACATCGCAGGTCCTGAACTCTACGGGCATTGGCGCCCCGCAAGTCAATGTGGATCACTGGAGCAGGAACACGGGGCCTGGAAGGAGGAGGACGTCCACCACGACGCTGAGTCTCAACTCTAGGGGTGACCTGAGAGCGAGTGCGTGCAGAACGACGACGTGGTGGGATCTCGGGCTGCTCCTCAGTGTCCTCTGGCTGGTCTGCCGCCTGCCTCTACTCTACCTCCCTGCTGCTCGCTCGAGCTGAACTGCCTGCCTCTGCACCACCGAGGTCGGGGGGTAGATCCTCAATCCTGTACTGCACACCCCCGATCTGCACAGTGCCGGGTGGGTCGTGAGGAGTAGGAGTGCGAAGTGCACGAGCCACTGAAGCTGGGTCTGGCTCACGGATCTTCAAGCTGCCACGGGTACCACCTCTCTCTGCAAGAGCGGCGGCGTCTGCAATCGCCAGAAGTCTCTCTGTCTCGGTGGTCTGCCTCTTCCGCTTCTTCTTGGTGACCACCCTCGCCTTACCCTTCTCCTGAGGGGGTGGAGGAGGAGGTGGAGGAGGAGGCGGAGCGGGACCACCACCCACGTTCTTGCAACGAGCCATTACTGCAAATCAAGAATCCACTACCAAGAAACCAACTGCCAAGAACCACTGACAAGACTAACTATCAAGAAACACTGTCAAAGCAAACAAACTCCCCCTGACTATCAGAAACACTGCCACTGTGCAATCACTGAGAACAACTGACACTCAAAAGGCTTGGCCTCAATCCATACTCGCGGGCTTGGCCCCGAGTTCAACTGTCACTGACACTGCCAAACTGTGAACCACTCTCAACAAACCGACTTGACCACTACATAGAATGAATAGAAAGGATATACATAAGCAGTGTAATAAGTCTAGAGACGAGAAACCCTAATGGAAGCAAGCAAGAGGGAAGACGAGAGGAATGGCTTGCTATACCTTTGGTCGAGAGGAACCTGCGAAGAGGAGAGAATTGACACAGCAGGGCACCACACAGCAGGGAAGATCACTGCAAAATCATGGAGCAAGGAGGGGTTCAAGAATTGCAGTGAAGAAAAGAGAGAGTGTCACTTGAGCATTGTGTTGAACACGTTGCGGGCAGGGCGGTTTCTCACCAAGTGATGATGATCGCCGGTCGGGAAATGCAGAGCAAGGGCCACCGGAGTCGAGGCTAGGCAGCGCAGGGGGGTTCTCCCGGCGGTGAAGGCGCGCGGCGGCATTGGCAGTGGCGGCGGGCTAGGGTTTAATAGGCACGGCGAACTGGGTGCGCAGGAGGTGCAGGGCGGCGCGCGCGCGGGACGTGAGAAGCAAGTGGGCGGCGGCACGCAGGCGCGGCGAGGGCGCACGGGAGGAGGAGGCGCGGCGGCGAGGCACGACGGCGGTGGTTCGGCGCCGCGAGAAGAAAGAAGAAACCGCGGCGGCGGCGGGGAAATGAAAGAAGGAATAAGAAAGAATGCGGGCCCCGCGTGTCATAAGAAGGCTTCACCGCGCCGCTTAAAGTGCGACGGACGCGTCCCTCGGCCGACCGGACGCTGAACAAGCGATGGCGTCCGGTCGCCCACCGAGAGCTCCAAATCGGTCAAATTCTGGCCGGACGCGTCCGTCCGTTGCTCGTGACCGGATGCTCCCTCGAGTCCGGTGAGCCCCTCGTCTTCGACCGGACGCCAGCAGCTTCCTCCATCGACCGGACGCTCCGGTGGCAAGAGTTCATTTTGAACCCGACCGATGCGCTTGATACGGAGTCGAGTCCGGTCCAGTCCAGGCCCGGCGTCCAAGTGCACCTCTCGAATGTTTGTTTCTTGCTGATTTCTTTGCGCCGAACTTTCCAAACCTTGTCCCAACTTTGTAAGATCCAAATAAACACCAAATTGGGACTGGTGTGGGATGCCTCTCTCAAACCCTCAATTTTGAAAATATTTTGCCTTAGGCTATATGCATTTTAGTGAAATAGGTGATAAGAACGAACGAGGAGACATCGTATGGCCACCAAATAGGGTTCATAACCAATAGAAGCTTCAAATGCTCCCCTATCGGTGGGACGAACACAAATGGATGCTCAAGCTTAACCGAAAAAGAAAAGACAAAACAAACACACATGCATATGCAATGCAATACTTGAATTTGAATCTAGTCGCTTGTCAAGTTTTTCCTTGGTTAAGCTTCTTCACACGCTTTGAGGCGGTTATCTTAACCAAGTTAGTCAAGCTCTACGTGCAATACGAAATTTAAACATGTTTATATTACAAATGCAATGCAACCGACAACACAAGCTCATCTTTTAGTGAAGTTGCTTAGATCAAGAACATTAAGCTCATTCCTCAACTTGCAAAAAACCGTGCTTCATCTAAAGGTTTTGTGAAGATATCCGCCAATTGATCTTCCGTCCTTACTCCCTCTAAAGATATATCTCCTTTTGCAACATGATCTCTAAGGAAGTGATGACGGATATCGATATGCTTGGTGCGAGAGTGTTGAACCGGGTTGTTAGCAAGTTTTACGGCACTCTCATTATCACACAACAAAGGTACCCCTTTTAGAACTACTCCATAGTCTAGAAGGGTTTGCATCATATAAAGGATTTGTGCACAACAAGCTCCCGCGGCTATGTACTCCGCCTCGGCGGTTGACAATGCCACACTATTTTGCTTCTTTGAGGACCAAGACACTAGTGATCTACCAAGCAAATGGCACCCTCCGGATGTGCTTTTTCTATCAATTTTGCAACCGGCATAATCCGAATCGAATAGCCCACAAGGTTAAAACTAGCTCCTTTGGGATACCAAAGGCCAATGCTTGGTGTGTGCTTAAGGTACCTAAGGATTCTTTTCATGGCAACTAAGTGAGCCTCCTTAGGGTTAGCTTGGAATCTAGCACACATACACACACTAAACATGATATCGGGCCTAGATGCGGTCAAGTATAACAGACTACCAATCATAGAACGGTAGAGAGTTTGGTCAACCGGGTTACCTCCCTCATCTAGGTCGAGATGTCCATTGGATGGCATTGGAGTCTTGATGGGCTTACATTCATCCATATTAAACCTCTTGAGAAGATCCTTCGTATACTTTTCTTGAGAGATGAAATTCCCTTCTCTCATTTGCTTCACTTGAAAACCAAGAAAGAATGTAAGCTCCCCAATCATAGACATCTTGAATTCCTTAGACATCAAATCACCAAACTCTTTGCAATAGTCTTCATTTGTTGAGCCAAATATGATATCATCAACATAGAATTGGCAAATGAAGATATCTCCATTAAGCTTCTTGGTGAATAGTGTGGTGTCCACCGTCCCAATCTTGAAGCCCTTCTCAATAAAGAAGTCCCGAAGGCGCTCATACCAAGCTCTTGGGGCTTGCTTTAGCCCATATAATGCCTTGGACAACCTATAAACATGATTAGGATATCTAGGGTCTTCAAACCCGGGAGGTTGATCAACATAGACTAGTTCATTTATGAAGCCATTTAAAAATGCACTTTTCACATCCATTTGAAAGAGTTTAATGTTGTGATTAGATGCATATGCAAGGAGGATACGAATGGCTTCAAGTCTTGCAACCGGTGCAAAGGTCTCTCCAAAATCCAAGCCTTCAACTTGAGAGAACCCCTTTGCCACTAGTCTTGCCTTGTTCCTCACGATTACACCTTGATCATCTTGCTTGTTGCGGAACACCCACTTTGTTCCAATGACTTTGCACCTTTTGGGTCGCTCTTCAAGTGTCCATACTTGGTTGCGGGGGTGAAGTTGTTCAACTCTTTGTGCATGGCATTCACCCAATCCGGATCTTGAAGAGCTTCATCTATGCTAGTAGGCTCAATGCAAGAGACAAAAGAGTGATGTTCAATAAATGATGCATATTTTTGGGAGCGAGTCATTACACCCCTTGTCGGACTTCCGATGATGAGATCTTGAGGATGTGCTTGGAGTAGAGGAGTTGTCCTTCTATCAACCACTTGGGGAGGAGGTTGTGGAGCATCAACATCTTGAGCTTGTGCCACTCTTTCTTCATGGGAGATGTGAGTGTCTTCATTTGGATTTCTCCCATCTTTGTAATCATCTTGTGGCACATGTGATGAAGAGGGTTGGTCAATCACTTGCACTTTATCTTCATCCTCCTATGGCTTGATATCTTCGGTTGGAATATTCTTCATAGCCTCCCTCAATGGTTCATCACCTACATCATCAAGATTCTCATGTGCTCCTTGGGAGCCGTTAGATTCGTCGAACTCCACATCATATGTTTCCTCCACCAAGCCGGTGGCATGGTTGAATACTCGATATGCTTTGGACTTCAATGAGTAACCAACAAGAAAGCCAATATCACAACGTCTTTAAAACTTTCCTAGGTGTTGCCGCTTCTTGTAGATATAGCATTTGCAACCAAACACCCGGAAGAAAGAGATATCCGGCTTCTTCCCATTGAGCAACTCATACGGAGTCTTGTTGAACCACCGGTGAGGGAACAATCTATTGGCCGCATAGCATGCGGTGTTGATAGCTTCGGCCAAAACCTCTCTTGGTGTGTTGTACTCATCAAGCATAGTTCTTGCAAGGGTGATTAGTGTCCGGTTCTTCCTTTCTACTACACCATTTTGTTGTGGAGTGTAAGTTGAAGAGACTTCATGCTTGATCCCAACTTCATCACAATATTCTTCAATGTTTGTGTTGTCAAACTCTTTCCCATTGTCACTTCTTATCTTCTTGATCTTGGTCTCAAACTCATTTTGAGCTCTCTTGACAAACTTCTTGAATGATGGAGTGGCTTCGGACTTTGTCATGAAGAAAGAATACCCATGTGTATCTTGAATAGTCATCAACAATCACTAGACAATATAGGTTGCCTCCGAAGCTCTTGTAGGTTGTAGGTCCAAATAAGTCCATGTGAAGTAGTTCAAGCACTTTGGATGTTGACATGAATGCTTTGGAGGGATGAGTGTTGGCAACTTGCTTGCCGGCTTGACATACACTACAAAGCTTATCCTTCTCAAATACAACATCCTTCAAACCTCTAACCATTTCCTTCTTCAATAGCTTCTTGAGAGTGTTTATTCCAACATGAGCAAGCCTTCTATGCCATAACCAACCAAGTGATGTCTTCGTGAATAAGCAAGTCTTTAAATTTGCATCTTCGGAGGAGAAATCAACTAGAAAGAGATTGTTGTATCTAAAACCCTTGAATATCACTTGATGATCATCTTTCTTTGACACAACCACTTCCTTCTCGGTGAATAAGCATTCAAAGCCAAGATCACACAATTGACCAACGGATAGCAAGTTGAAGCTCAATGATGCAACAAGAAGCACATTTAAAATTGAATGATCATTTGATATAGCAATCTTTCCCAACCCTTGTACTTTGCCTTTTGAGTTGTCCCCAAATATAATCTTCTCTTGATTATCAACTCCTTCATCTAGTGAGGTAAACATACGAGGATCACCGGTCATATGTTGAGTGCAACCACTATCAATAACCCAATGACTTCCACCGGTCTTGTAGTTCACCTACACACATGAGAGATCAAGCTTTTTGTTTAGGGACCCAAACTTGAGAGGAGCCCTTGACTTTCTCAACTAGAGACTTTGCAACCCAAATTTGTCTAGGCCTATTCTTGTTGGGAGGACCTAAGAACATGACCTCAACTCTTCCATTTGCATTCTTTCTAAGGATGTAATGAGCATTGTACGCAAAGGGTCTAGCATGCTTGGGCAAGGGTTGTGGTGGTGGAGTTTCACACTCATGAGCAAAGTGACCTTCTTGACCACATTCAAAGCATCTCTTTGGCTTGGGCTTTAGATTGTGATGTTGTTGAGCTTTGACTTTCTTCTCTTGTTGAGCCAAGAAACCAATACCACTTCTATCCATCTTCATGACGGTGTTCATGAGTAGCTCACTTTGAAGATAGTTGCCTCGAGAGAACTTTTGCAATCCAACTTTCAAGTGATCCTTTTCTAACTTGAGTTGCTTATTTTCCTCTTTTAGCTTCTCTACATCTTGATCAACCTTTGTAGCACCAAATGCACAACTCTTCTCAAAGTTTAGCCTCTTGATTTCCTCTTTGAGTGACTCAATCTCTCGATCAATCTCATTGTTGCATTCTTGAGACTCAATGACAATGGTATTGGTGGATGAGAGCTTCTCAAGATTTTGCTTTAGCTTTGCATTCTCATTCTTGATCTTGACATAGTCATCATAATACTCGGCCACAACAACTTGCTTGCCTTTGCCACTAGAACCTTGCTCAATGCTCTCAATAATCAAGTCATCACATGATGTGGCTATATCAATCTTAACAACATGGTTAGTAGCATCATGTGTCTCATCGGATAAAAGATCATATGAAAGCACAAGGTTATCATGGTTAACTTTGAGAGTTGTGTACTCTTCCTTAAGCAAGTTGTATCTAGTGTTGAGCTCATTGTGTATCTCCTCAAGTTTATCATGTTTTGCTCTAAGCTCTTTTAGGGATTGTTTGAGCTCCTTGAGTGATGATGACACAACCTTGTTTTCTTCTCTAAGCTCATCACTAGCTTTCTCGGCTATGTCATATTTAGCAAGAAGAGACTCATTCTCAAGTTTTAGCTTTTCATTTTTAGCTCTTGTCTTTCTAATGATTTTAGAGTAATCATTAAGCAAGGTGATAAATTCATCATATGAAGGTGCTTCAAATTCATTGTCACTATCACTACCACAATCATCATCACTATCATCATGGGAGTTTTGTACCTTCCGATCACCTTTAGCCATAAGGCATAGGTATGTAGGGGATGATGGTGGTGCAGGCGGTGGAGGTAGTGAAGTCCCAATAACAAGAGCGGCCACCTTCTCTTTCTCATCATCACTATCGTCGGATGATCCACCACTTGATGATTCAATGTCGGTGAGCCAATCACCCACGATATAAGCCTTGCCACCCTTCTTCTTGTGGAACTTGTTCTTCTTCCAATCTTTCTTCTTGTATGGCTTATCTTTCTTCTTCTCATCATCATCATCATCACTTGAATCATCCTTCTTGCCCTTGAACTTGTTCTTGTGCTTGTCTTTCTTGGGCTTCGGACATTGATGAGCAAGATGGCCAAGTTCACCATAATTGTAGCAATCCATCTCGGAGATAGGCTTCCTCTTGCTACTTGTGAAGAACTTCTTCTTCTTGGAGTCAAACTTGACGCCACTCTTGTTAAGCTTCTTAAGCATCTTTGTGGTCTTCCTCACCATGAGTGCAATGTTTGCATCATCATCTTCATCGTCACTTGAGCTTGCAAGAACAATCTCAATTGCTTTGCCCTTGCTCTTCTTCTCTTGGTTGGCCTTGAATGCCAAATCTTTCTTCTTAGCGGAAGAAGAGCTTTCTTGCGGAGTGATGTGCATGTACATCTCATGTGCATTGATCTTCCCCAAGACTTGAGTTGGTGTAGCGGTGGAAAGATCACCTTGATGGAGCACGGTGACAATGTGGCCATACTTGTCAATTGGAAGGACACACAAGATCTTTCTCACAAAATCGGATGGTGACATTTGTGTGAGTCCAAGTCCATTGAGCTCCTCTACAATGACATTCAAGCGAGAGTACATTTCATTAGCATTCTCATGTGGAAGCATGGCAAATGAATTAAGCTTTTGCATAACAAGATGATAGCGTTCCTCACGCTCACTCTTGGTTCCCTCATGGAGCGCACAAATATTTTCCCAAAGATCATGGGTATTTTTGTGGTTCCGGACCCGGTTGAACACATCTTTGCAAAGACCTCTAAAGATGATGTTTTTGGCCTTTGCATTCCACTTCTCATTGGTTTCCTCATCTTGTGTGAGGTGTGCGGCATCTCTAGGTCTTGGAAAACCTTGAGTAGCGGCTTGAAGCGCGTTAAGATCTTCGGCCTCAAGATACGCCTCCATGCGAATCTTCCAATAAGGAAAGTCATCGCCTCGAACATGGGAGGAGGTCCATTCCCTCCGGTCATCTTTTCTCTAGGCGGTTAAGCCTAAATCAAGAGCACGAGGCTCTGATACCAATTGAAAGGATCAAGATGCCCAAGAGGGGGGTGAATTGGGCTTTTCTAAATTTTAATCGCAGCGGTAATAACCTATCACTAGCCCATTTCACCCCTAGTGCCTAATGTGTATTCTATGACTTCTAGACACAAAAGTTTTGCTCTCTAGGTTCCAAACCCTACTCTAGCATGGCAATTCTAGCAATGTAAATACAAGAAGTAATACGAGAATGTAAATGCTCAAAGTAAAGAGAGGGAGAGAAACGCGGCGATGTTTTCCCGAGGTATCGGAGAGTCGGCACTCTCCACTAGTCCTCGTTGGAGCACCCGCGCAAGGGTGTAGCTCCCCCTTGATCCTCGCAAGGACCAAGTGCTCTCTATGGGATGATTCTTCGTCACTCCGACGCGGTGAATCCCCCAAAACCGCTCACAAGATGAGATGGGCCATCCACAATCACCACCGGATGATCACCATGCTCCCAATCGCCACCGAGTCGTCTAGGTGATGCCGATTACCAAGAGTAATAAGCAAGAACTCTCACTTGACCAAGACTAGCCTAATGAGATGAATGGATGCACACTTGCTACTCTCTTTCCACTAATGAGGTCCTAAGAAATGGATTAGCAAATCTCTCAACCTCACTAGGGCTCTTGCACTCTCAAGCACTCACAAGGTGTTCTTCAGCAGTAGGAATGAGCAAGAGACCTCAATTGAATGAGGTAAGGGAGTATATATACCCCCACACAAACCCCCACACGAAGAGGTATTTCAGACAGTTTTAAGGTCGACCGGACGCATCCGGTCGTCTGTTAACGGCTAACTGTACCTGCTAGACGTCACACTAACCGGACGCGTGTCAGAGTCCAGTGGCCACTGACCGGGGCCGCGTCGGTCCGATTTTGCACGCAACCTCTCTCGAGTAGTGGCCGGACGCCTCGACCCCAGCGTCCGGTCGCAGTGATCAGCGTCCCGGTCCAAAGCATGGACCATGAAGCCGATGGCACCGGAGCGTCCGGCCCACCGCCGGGCGTGGTCCGGTCACTGCACCCCCTCATGCACCGACCCGACGCGTCCCGGGTCCACCGCCGGGGGCCGCGTCCGGCCAAGATTGTCTTGAAGGTCCGGTCAAGCCAAAATGGCTCGAAAGACTTCCGTTTTCGTGACCTCTCGCATGGCTTTTGTAACAGAACCGACCAAATTATAAGAGCACAAGTATAAAACTCTCACCGAAGTGATTAATTTCACACTTGAGCCCATATAATCCCGGTAGTCCGGAAATCTCGAAGGATTTCAAACCAACAAAACATACAAGCCAAGATCGAACACAACTTAACATAATTCACCATTCGTTACATCGAGTTCACAAATTACATAACATAGAAGTACTTAGTTATTACAATACCAGTTTGCAGTAATAAAAGCAACATAGTTTTAAAACCATCCGAGAACACACACTTAGTTCAGATACATGCCAGTTCCATAGTCATCCCACAAAAGCACATGATAAGATACAAGATATGATCTTTGCCCGAGATCTAGTCCTCATCCCCAGCAGGGTGAAGACATACCAAACAAGAGCTTTGTATAAAGCATATCATCTGCAACAAGAGGGAATAAACCCTGAGTACGAGGATGTACTCAGCTAGACTTACCCGTCATAAACCAGAAATAAAATGACACCAAGGATTATGCAAGGCTGAAATATAAGTGGAGCTAGCTTGACACATTTTGCATAAAAGCATAAGCAATATTTAATGAATAATTAAATTTACTAGCAGCAGCTTAATTCATTTTACCTCCCATCTAAGTGTGTCCTGTACTACACAAACACTTATTATAACCAACATTAATAAACATATCCATTTTTGGTACAGCTTTCATGAATATCAATATCAACCTTTGAACCATAATTATTTAGTGAAATCTACGAAGCCGGAGGCAATAGTCAAGTTCTCACTATCCGGGAGAGACGGCGATTCGAATCGATTCCAACTGAGCTCAGGGGGTATTCCCAACACACACCCAGGCAGACTGGATCAGAGTCGCCTTAGGTTACTCTTCGTACAACTCAGGCACGGGCCCGGTTATCACGTCGGCAAGACCGGAAAGTCGGATAGCCAGGATGTTCAAGTCATGCAAACCCAAGGACGACGCCAGGACAGTTAGACATGCTTGCCCTTGGTCTAGTATGCCGCTATCCCGCGAATTGCCCAACCGCCGCCCCAGCGTTCCGGTTTGAGTTGAACTAACGAAGTTTCGCGGTCGACGCCGGGTCCGGCCAGCTATGTGAGGGGCTGCGTTCAACATGACCAAGAACGGACGACGCTTCCGCCCTTAACCGGCACATGCATGGGGTCCACTTGTCCCCCCCCGGCCTTCCTTTCAAAAATTAACACATGGTTCATGCTCCACGATAGCAAATATAGCCAACCGTGATCAGGTATCCACCTATATCTCGCGGATGACAGGAAATCACCCGACTTCTACCGGTCTAAGCAGGGCTAAGCATTTGCATCGCTCCTAACCTAGACATAGGATTCAGGATATAAAATATATACTGGACAAGGATAGGATAAATGCAACAACATCTTCAACCAACTCCTAAACTTAATGCAATAAACAACATAAAGTACTCAAGTGCATTTTATAAAACTTGGGAACTTAATATGCTCCGGGGCTTGCCTTTCACAAAAGTAGCAGGCTCGTGATTCGGGCACTCAGTTAGTTCTTCTTCTCCGACGGAGTTGCTTTCGCCGGCTACTCCCTGATCCTCCTCCTGGTGCTCCGGCTGCAGGTCCCCGAACTCCAAGACCGTTACCCCCTTCGGTGAACCTATTGAATGCAATGCATAAATGAGCACAAAGGATGCAAAAGATGACCAAGTAAGAGAGTGAATAACAGCAACAACACTAAACCTCCAGCTGAGGTGATGACTCTATTCAAATCACTTTAAGTTACAGAGTAGGTGCATATCTCCTCTCTAAACAAGATTGAGCACTCACCAAGTAAGTCAAGGTATAACTTTTCATCATCAGTTAAGGACATACAACCTGCACCTAATCACGTGTATAAATTAGCAAAGCATCTACAAGATAAAAGTCACACACACTCAAGGGCAAGTATTCAAAGCAAGCACATTTCAGGATTTCTGCCCTTCAGAGAGCAGCTGAAAGAAGTGACTGTAACTGGAGTTCTATAAATCCCATTGACATGTATGAGGACATTCTGGAAAGCTCATGAAATTGTCTACAACTCTTATTTAGACATTACAGACAGATTCACAATCCAAAAATGCCAAACAATCAGCTTTCCCAGATCTGTCCAGAAATTCCAGAGAGGAACCCTTTCTCTGGAACCTCACAAGATAATACCATAACTCTTAAACTACTCCACCAAATGCTTTCAAATTTTAACAGCAACTAGATAATGAAATTATCTACCACTTTTCTATTGACCACAAAGTCCGAAAACACTATCTAAGCTATGCAACAACAAAAGTATCACCAGCTGTCCAGAAAAGCTTAAATTGGAGAATTAATTATTTACTCATGTTCAAACTTACAATTCAAGCTCACCCAACCTGACCAAAAGTTAAAGTATGACTAATGATTAACAGAAAATCTAACAAGCCATCCTAAAACATTAATTAAAGTACCCTTTTCAATTTATTTCATTATTTAAGGGCACAAATGAGCACATAGTAAAACTGCCCAGAAAATTCCATAAAAATTACAGTAGACTACTTATAGCTCATATAGATCACAGTTCAAATTTCACAGTAAAGTACTAAGTACAACTTCCTGTACCAAAAGAACAAGCCACACAAGCTTAAAGATGGGAAATTCACAACTTCATTTGAAAAGTATTAAACAACAGATTTATAATTTTTCTTAGCATTAAGATAGCACCAAGATACAATGTCCCAAGTTTCACCTCATAAACATGCATACAGAAAACATAGTAAATATATTACCAAACAATGCCTAAAATCAACTTATTTAGCAAACTGCTCTGCAAAACAGGGATACATGCCAAACAATATTTTTCATAGGCAGGGTAGGTCAAAACAAAACTAACCTCACAGGTTTCACATTTTTAGCACTAATTAATAATTAGTTATGCATTAAACCATTTTCCAAGGCCTAGAACAAAATAAATACACCAAACAAAATTTACTGCAGAACATGCCATGTTTCATATTTTTATTAAAAACTAGACAACTCCAGAAACCTAGCAAAATTGGAATCACCTCATTTGGACACTCCTAGCTCCAGATATGATTTACGGAAGATATAAGCATTTTCTGGACATAAATAAAATGAAAACCTAAATCTACAGCCACTGTCACGTGGGGCCCGGCGGTCAACCGGTCCCACCTGTCACCGAGACAGAACAGAGCAGCGGCGACGGCCAATTTTGACCGGCGACGGCTTGCCGGCGGTGATGTCTCCGGCGAAACCATCACCACCGTTGTGCTCACCATGTCACTACGCGTCGATTGAGGTAAGCTAGGGGTGCTCGCATCGGCCGGAGCAAGCTCGACGGCGGCGATGGCGGCACGGCAGTGCTGCACGGCGGTGATATCGCCGTCTCTGGCAAAGTCGTGTCCAATTGAGCGCTACGAAGGGTTTTGGAGGTCCTAATCGAAGCTAGGGTTTGGGATTCGGCCGGCGGTGAGCTCCAGAAGCCTGCCCTGCGTGCATGGCACGGCGGCGGCGAGAGCACGACGGTGGCGTGCTTCGTTCCGGCGTGCGGAAGACCTAATCAGCGAAACCGATGCCCGAGACTCGATCTAAAACCCTAGACGGCTATAGAACTGGTGAAAGAGAGAGCGAGAAACTACAGCAAGGCCCCGGCCGCGTGAGCTCGTGCTCGGCGGAGCTCAACGGCGACGGGAGAAATTCCGGCGAGCCGGACCCTAATCGACCTAACCAGCTAGGATTCCACATTCTACACCACAAAACGGCTACGGTGCTCGAGAGACAACAGGGGAATGGTGGTTGGAGCAAAGTGCCGCCACGGCGAGCATGGAGCTCGGCGGCGCCCGGCGAGCTCCGTGGTGGCGGAAATGACAATGTGGCCTCACCTAAGCGCGAAACAAGGTGCTAGCTGTGTCAAGCAATGGCGTGGCTCATGGCGAAGCTTTTGGGCGGAGTCTGGTGGCTAGAGGCGTGGTGGTTGTGGAGCTGCGCGCTGGCGAAACTACGGCGACGGCGTGTCGCCCCTTCTCCTCCGCTCTCTGTTCTGGCGAGCGAAGAAGAGGAATAAGGCGAGCGGGAGAGAGAGCCGAGGCAGGGCGCGGTGATGTGGTGGCGACGACGCCCTGGCAGGTGGGTCCAGCGCCGGCGTACGGCCTCCCACTTGGCGCGTGCGGCCTGCGCCCGGTCGGCCACCGAGCGGCCGTTTGAACTGGGCGGCGCCGATTCGATTAAGCCGGCGACCGACTGAAACTGCTATTTTCTCGCGCCCTTAACTCTTGATCCGAGCAGTATTAGCCAAAGCTGTAGTAATGAAAGTTGTAGCCCTATAGGTGATCTATAACTTTGATTAAAGGAGCTTGCACTGGTTCGGCTTGGTTTGGAAACTACAGCTCGAAGAAACACCCTAAAATAAAACTGCACTCGGTTTCAGACTTAGCGAATTTTCAGAGATCCAAAACAGCACTGTTTTTGGTGTTAAGGTGAAATTTTGAGCAACTTGGGCACATTTTCAGAGCTTGAGCCTTAAACAAAGTTTGTTCTCCATAAAATTCTCTACAACTTTGTTTTAGGGTGCACAGCCATGCAAAGTTTCTAACTTGCACTTTCTAAACAGTCAAAGCAAACAGCTCTAGGAGCCATACAAGGTCAAACCAACACTTAAGAGCATCATTAGGCAATTTGATCAACATGAACAATGTTCCATTAAGTGTCCTAAGCATAGTTAAGCTACTGTAGAGCACTTTTAACAACATTACATGTCATGACTTAGAATCAAACAAGCAAAGCAAGCATCACATGCACTTTTCATAAGCATACCCATAGGAATGGCATAAGAATTTGTCACACATATGCATATATGAGATGATGATGATGCTCATGATCAGTTTATGCAGGTGATTTAGTAGACCAAACACCAGAGGTGTTACAGCTTTGACTCTACTAATCTTTGGGCCAATTCTAGGGCTGCCTAGGACTAGAATGAACAAGTGTGCACCACACCTAACTCACTAGACTCACCTAGGTCAAGTTACCCATTCAAACCCCTCTTAATAGTACGGCCAAAGGTAAAAACAAAGTCCTAGCTACTCTTAGTGTCTCTCCAACGCCAAACGACACTTAGAACTAGCCGTCCTTAACCTTGTCGTCCATCCTTTGAAAACCGAAAACGATCTCGATCGTCGGGGCATGAATGCCATTGATTGCCCAATCAATCACCATTATCGTGACCTAACTCAAATTGTTTCTGCAAAACACACGTTAGTCACAATAATCTTACGTTGTCATTAATCACCGAAACCCACTAGGGGCCTAGATGCTTTCAATGCCCTTTATGATGTGTCACCTTCTTCTACCTAACCTGTCTTGGTTGAGTATTAATTTTGCTTTGACAGGTCTAGGACTTCCACTTGTACAAAGTAGAGAATTGACTCCCCCACACTTCACTTAAAGTGTGTCCTGCTCATGAAGACAAGGTAGAGATCAAGTGCATGGGCTCTACTGGTGGAAAAACACCAGTAGAACCAAAACTTCTATTCCACATCTCTAGTCCTTAGTCCCGTTTGAACAACATGGAGTTGATGTTATGTGCTTTGTTCAACATTATCATGAGAGGTAGGATCAGAAGGTTGAGCAAGGATGTAACACTTAAGTTCATTAGGCCACAAGAGTTGAAATGCTTAACCATGGAAGGATTGTCGATCTGTATATGATGTGTCAATTTTTATATGATCATGACTACCATCTTCCAAGCATAAGATGTGCAACTTTTTAACTCATTTGGTTAAGACTATGGATCAAGATAGTGATGCTATGAACAAGTTAAAGAACTAAACATGTTGAGTTAATCAGGATTGATCATTGATAATTGCTACTCAAACAATATAGGTTCTTTGTTCCTGTTTATACCAAAACCAAGGAGAAGCATTTTAAGTAGTGACCATTTACCTTTGGATGTTACCTTCATCATTGGAGCATGATAACACCATGTGATGAAGAGTAGATGACTCTTGATGGTCCTTTTGTTTTGCTCGATGCTTTCTTTGTTTGGACAGCCTCACATCTCAGTTCGTAGTTCCTCTTGTTTCTAGATGGTGCTCTTTTTGTCGTGCCATCTTTTTACTTTTTGCCACTTTAGATTTTTTTTATGCCTGCACAAGATTAGTGGACAACACATACCCGAAGAAATATACCGATTTGAACGGAGGGATTGTTATCTCTAATTTATGTGCATTAGCTCTATGCTATTAGAAAGATGGGATTAGGATTATCTTAGCATAGTTTTTTTTCTCATGTTTTATGCAACCATGGTTCAAGGCAAAGATAACTTGCAGTTGAAGACAAAGTGAATGATCGTTGATACTTACAGTTCTTCCATCAATGACGAATGTCTTTGTGTCTTCAATGTGCAAAGTTATTAGAGTTCGTCATGTGCCTTGCTTCATCTCCAAATTGATTTCATCTCTTGACTTACCCAGTTAGATTTAGAGTTTCCTGTAGGGGTTAGTCTAACAAAATATCCAATGTCTACTATAGTATACTTTTAGTTCAAGAACCAACCTAGACACCACGTCTAATTTGATTTAGGAAGGCATTTCAACCTAAGCACCACGCTTAATTTAAAAGCCTTTGGAAGTAGGATTAGCACTTCTAAACTAAGCACCATGCTTAATTTAAAATATGTGTGATCATACTCCAAACAATAAGCATACTATAGCAAGCACAGGTAGCATGAGAGCACATAGTGATTTATTCAAATAGAGATGAAAGCATGATCATGTATGGTGAGAATGTTTTTTTTTTTTTTTATGTAGAGATGCAAGTGATATGTATGTTTGCATGGAACTAAACATGCTATGGATGTCATATGAGATGGAGTAAATGCATGGATTATTCAAAGTAAACATGCGATGGAATGCAACAGATAACTACTCATCAAATTTAAAGTCTATGAGCAAGACTTTCTCACCTTTTTTGATCATACTTACCATGACTCACAATGGACTCTATGAGTAGTGTAGCATCTTTGTTCGTCACACATGATGAGATTTGAGTTCTTGTGACGATGATCTTTTCTCCAATCTACACACGTTAGAATAATATATATGTTTATACATACCTGTAAGACGGCAGGGTTCCATTGTTGATGGTTCATGAATGTTCAGGCACCCAGGATCTTTAACATCTCCCTTGTCTTGTTCATTTAGAATTTCACCAGAAGGTTGAGCATTTGATTTTCTGCTTATTCCACAACTCAACAAACACAAGGGTAATCCTACTAAAGCTAGTGGTACACTAAGTTAGCAGACATCAAGATCAATATCAAAATCTTTAAGCCAATTGTTTCCCCAGCAACGGCGCCAAAAATGCTTATTGACACCTCTTAATGTTATCTCTAGTAACGGTGCTAAAAATGCTTGTGGGCATAGCATCGCTACTAGAACGCCAAGTTGTCATCCCCAGCAATAACACCAAGAGGTGTGGTATTAAATCATGCCACCATTTAGAATATAGAAATAGTATCCAAAGCGCCGGATCAAATACCATTGTAGCATTTTACCCAGTATTACCAGGTTGTTATTTATATTTTACCACTGGGAAACAATGGCTAAAGACATTGATAATTCACCATCATGTATCTACTAACTAGTATACCAACTAGACCTAAGCAGGGGTAAGTGGTAAATGATAAGAGTTATGCACAATATCACACACAGAGGAGAATCCCATAATATATAGTAGCTAACTTGAGAGGACTAAGGGAGAGTTCAAGGTTCCTATGTACTTCTCTACTACTCGGGTTCTATTCTAGTTGACACTAGAATGTAGCTAATGCATGGGTAAGTATAGTACACACCATAGCACTTCGGGGCAGCAGTACTTTTCCAACTCTCGAATAAGACTGGGAAGAAGGTAGTTGGGGAAGGCTGCCAAAACCCTACGAAACACCAATCCCGACGTGGTGGAATACGAAGGCCACATAGAACTGTCACCTCTATGGGCTACCACAACTAACTGTAAGAATTGGGCGCAACCTCAGGTAACCTATAGCCTAGACACCATGTCTACACTATCGATTACTACTCTAGCTGCACGTGATAACTAGAGCACCTAATACAGACGGAGATCCTATGCTAAGATGCAATAACTACACTAACCATACAAATAAGGCATAGAAGTAAATAGAGAAGATAAATATACTAAAGCATAAGTGTTGCAAAGATAAGATACAAAGATATACCAGACCTCCAAGGCTCGACGGCGAGATCCGGAACGAAGCCACTCAACCCTAGCTCTCAAGTTACTAAACTATTACATTGAAGAGTCTAGCCCTAATCTCCCTGGTGTGTTGATCTCCATGAGAGTATGATCCTTTCAAGGGGCGCCTCTCAAATGGATCCCAACGAATAATGAATTAGGGTTTCAGGGGATGCCTCTCCCAGGGGGGTCCTGCCCTTCTTTTATAGCCCGGTGGGATGAACGTGAGCCCTTAGATCAAACCGACTTTGGCGGACGGCTGAGATTGAAACCCTAAGGCGGTGGAGCAACTTTGGGCGAAGTGGGCCCCGATTGGGCTAGGGGCCCGCACCGACCCGTGCAGGGGTGGGACCGGCCCGGTCCCCCTGGTGGCCGCTGGCCCTCCGCTTCGGCGTGGTGTCTTCTGGTCTCTTCTAGAATCTTCCTACGTTGCCGTGGTGCCCAATTTCCCGTTCTATGTTCCGATAAGCTCTTGGGATTACGTCTTTTCTAGTTTACGCCTGCAGAAACAGTGAAACACCAAAACTCGTGGAATTCTATCAGTGTAAACCCTATATCTACTTTGGTGATCACAATTGTATCCTTTTCATGGCTAGTTGACGGTTGAATTCATGCAACAACGACCGCCAACAACCGTCGGCTCTTTCACTTGGACTGTCTCCGCGACGGGAGGCATGGGAGGAACACCAGCAGATCCGGCGCCAATGCCTCAAGCCCCGCAGCCACCTCGTCCCTCGGGATCAATCTCGAGGGCACCACGACCGGCGACTCGACCACCGCTCCCTCGCTACCAAGGAAGGCAGATCGACAACTCCGATCTTCTCGAATCCATCGATCGGCTCGGAAGGGGCCTCGAGGAGATGGCCGAGCAGTTCGAGTCGGCCCAGAGTCGATTCAATGACGATGGCTTCACTCTCGTTCGGCCATGTCGGCGCCGGGCTCAGGCTCACGCCGGCACTGGACGCTAGCCAGATTCTGGTCTGGCCATGGCGAGACGCGGTCCGCAAGTCCGCGCCAATCCGTTTTGTCACCCAGGTTCCGATCTGGCTGCGACAAGGCACAACCCTCAGGTTCGTGCCAATCAGCCTCACCGCCCAGATCCCAATCTGGTCGCGGTTAGACCACGGTGCAGTGCACAGGCCCACGTCGGACATATTCACCGCTTGGATTCAGATCCGATCGTGGCTCGACCTCGGCGTGGCGCACAAGCCCGCGTCGACCAACGTCGCCGTCTAGACCCGGCTCTAGCAGTGGCTCAACCTCGGCACGGCCCCTAGGTCCACGCTAATCATTCAGATCCAGGTCTGACGGGGGTTCCACCACTGAACTCTCAGAATCGTACTCAACCTCGTCCGATAACTGGTCGGACAAGTTCAAGGGGTGGCGCCCAGATTGCATCGGGTCAAAACCCGTTCCCCTTCAGGATACCTAATGCCTCCAGGGTGTACCAACAACAGGTAGAGAGGCTTTTCCAGAACCAGCACCTGCAATCACCCCCAACTCAGCTTGTCGAGTTCCATCTCGATGGGACGACTAGGCACATCGTCTACTGTGTCTATAGCGGGGAAGCTTCCACTAGCTCTCGATCAATCGATGAAGGAGAAGGTGGCTCGAGCTCCATCTCTGGGCTGGACGGGGCAACCGTCATCGCAAGCTCTACCTCCACGAGCTCCGCCTCCGCAGCGGACGACGACGAATTCCCCCAACGAGTGGCCGAACTGTTTGACACAACCGACTTCCCGCAATTCCCTCCTGGGTTCGGAAGAGCTGTTTTTTAACGCCGCGATTGACGGGCGCGCAGCCCGTCGTCGAAGCGGTTGAGGAAAGGCAGCAAAAAGATTGCTCGTAATGAAGACCGAGCTCGACGCCGTTTGGCCCAACCACAGTCCAGTACCTCCCCGGCCACCAAATAGCGGGAGCCGACGCCTTGACGCAGCTGCGGCCGATGCCGATGCCGAACAGGACCCGCCGCTTGCCCCAAGGGCCAACCGACAGAGAGGGAGGATGCAGCCCCGTAACTTGGCAGACGAGTTCGACCTAGTCGGTGATCGACAAGTCCACAAGACGCCTAGCGCCAATATCGCCGTCGCAGTCCTGCGACTTCGTGACATGCAGGCTACACCAGAAATCCAGGTCGTCCTCGACCATCTCAAGGCTGCGGAAGCTCAAGTCAACTTCATGCGCGAGATGTCGGTCGGTCCATCCCAGAGTCGCCGCTCTCGTAGCACGCACCGCGGTCGCGGGGACCGGGCGGAAGGCGGCGACGTCAACGACTGGGATCGGGAAAGTCAGCGTGAAGCTCAGCCCGCTCAACGTCAGGAGCGCTGTAACCGCCGAAGAGATGGTGGCAACAGGCAACCACCACGCGTACCCCAGGAGGTCAACCAGCCTGACCTCCGCAACATCATCGACAACCGATATCGAGCTCGGCACGGGGCCCCAGGTCTCAAATGCTTCTCTGAGAGGCTACGCCAAGTAAATTGGCCCAGAAGCTTCAAGATTGGAGACTTGAAGCACTACAACGGCAAAGCTGACCCCGAACAGTGGATGGTCATCTATGAGACGACTGTCCGTGTAGCCGTGGGTGGCGAACATGTCATGGCAAACTACCTTCCGATGGTGCTCGGGGAATCCGCAAACCGGTGGTTGATGCGCCAAAGGGACGGTTCTATCCATAGCTGGCCGCAGCTACGGGAGATGTTCGTAGACAACTATAGGCCAACCTGCGAGCAGCCTGGCACCAAGTATGAGCTTGCCCTAATCCAGGACTCTCCCCATGAGTCCTTACGGCATTATATCCGCCGTTTCTCCGAAGTCTGGATCACCGTCAAAGACCTCAGCATCCCAGAGGCCATCGGGATCTTCATCGCCGGGCTCCGACAGCCACGCAACGCCGACCTCCGCAAAGAACTCCTGCGCAAGCAGCCGGCAATGATGGAGGAAATGTTCAACATTGCCTAAGAATGGGAGCGCGTTGACGAAGCCCTCGTCCAATACAATGATGGTACCCACGACATATACAAACACATTCGACCTCGCGATGACGACGACAGAGATCCAGACTACGACCGATGGGGCTTGCCCCGATCGTCGCAACTCTAGACAAGAAGACCACGGTGGCTCTCTAATGGTACTAGGGTCCTAAGCGTTCCGGCAACAGTGCTGTTCCACAGAGGTCACCTAGTAACCTAACGAGCTGATTCGCTTCAAAGGATGCTACACGACTACACGCATATGAACCTCTTTAAAAACTAAACGAGTCTCATACTCGTTTACTGCTTCAACTTGACTTAAATTAATTGCTTGTTAACCCGCTGAAGTTTCATAATTTTAACCTGCGTTGTTTATGTCGTTTTTTGTAGTTCTTTGTGTTTACCCACCTCAAGCCTTGCAGTTAAGAGTTCCTAGCTCTAACTTAGTCGATGGTATCCCAAATATCATTATGCAAGTCAGCGAATATGGATAACTCTAAGTAAATAGCTAAACACTCGGTCCAGGCCGAGCACAATAAACAAGTGTATATGTACATCGTGGCGGTTTCTCACAAATTTACAAGGAGACACTCAGCTATTCAAGAAGCCCGGCTTGATGATCCTTCATCGACTTTTTGACGCTCTGCATTACCCTAGATGCAGTGTCTCAGAAGCTAAGCCGAAGGTCATTCACCTCTTCTGGGCTGGTGTTGGCCGCTGCCCCTTCTTCAACCCTCTTGAGGTCGATTCGGGGTAGTGCGACTTTGCCGCCGCCGAAGGAAGGACACCGCAAACCCGACCCGCTTCATGCACAAAATCTTTGAACAAGGGCCGCCCCCTCTTGCAAAGATCCGTGATGCCTTCGGGTCGCTTCACTGGGTCGATATCTCCATGGCTTCGGAGACAGCTCTTTCATCGATGGCCTCGGTCCGGCCTCGACCTCTCGCCAGCGTTCCTTGAGTCTTGTGTTCTCCTCGATCAACACCCCAAACTGCGTCATGTGTTTTCTTTGGAGCTCTGTCCAGACAAATATTGATAGATGTTAAAGCAATTTCGTGACATAAGGAGAAGAAAGTGGTCGGTTACAGACCTGCCATCTCCAACTTCAGCTCTTCAATGCGGCTGGCCGGGCGCGTGATGACTCCTAAGCCTTCACCGATCGCCCTCCTCCAGTTACGCATCACAATAATCGATATATAGATTTTCTATACAATAGCGTATATTCCAGAGGTGTGGACAGCACTTTTACCTTTCGCCTTCCCTTCAAGGACGCTAACCTTGTACTTCAGGGCGCTCTCACTGTGCAGGCGTTCATTTTCGGCCATAATAGGCCGGAACTGTTCTATCATGTCCGCTCGCTGCTGAGCAACGTTTTGCAGGCCCTAAAGAGTATTATAACACATTAGTTCTAGCTAATGATCTAGTCACACGCCGAATGCTCATTTTAGGTATGTACCTGCACATGCTCCCGCAGTTGTTTGAAGGAAGTCTCAATGTTCTCTTGGATCGGGGCGTCGACCTTGGATTCAAATACCTGCCACTCTCCATCTTCTACTTGACGAGCTATGAAGTTTACCTTTCCTGGAACCCATTTTGGTTTCTCAGGATGCCCCATGATCTCTTCCAGTTCTTCAGAAGGGTCTTGAGTGGCAGGTGCACCAGTTCTGGCCCGTGATTGAACCTTGGTCGACGGCGTCCCCCTCCTCGGAACGTGATCGACCACACCTCCCTGAGCTCCCTCATTACCTTCACGATGGGGGGATGGTGGTGCCCTTGGTGGAGAAGGGTGGTCGGTCTCTTGTGCCACTTCGCTCTGGTTCTCTGGAACCTTGGCATGTTTCTCCGATTGCTGGGGACTCCCCCTTCTTCCGTGCTAGCTTGTCTGCAAGACCGGCAGGTAATCATGATCAGCATGATATAATTAATGTATTAAGAACACAGGTGCCCATACCTGGTTGATTGCTTGACGAAGCACTTGAAGCGTCCAGCTCCTCCGCGACTGGATGAGCCGCTCTAACCACCACCGCCATTTCCCCCACCACTAGACTCTGAGCGTGGTGGTTGAGAATCGGGAGTAGGGACTTTCTGTTGCCCCATCGACGACTGCTCGGGCGCCGCCCTCTGAGTCGTCTCCGATCTCCTAGGAGGGCTGTTTCCTCCGCCACCTTCGTGGCTGCCGACGTGGAGTACTGGTGGTGGTGGTCGGTCGGCGCGGCTGCTCTTCTGAGTGTTTGGTTCCAAACTTCTGACTCAGGGGGACTGTATCCTCTGTGCCAGAGTCCAAGCTCTCGATTATTGCTCGGCGTCGTGTGTCGACCTCCTCATTGATCTTTAGTTTGCCACCGGCCCTGGTACCGGTGGGCTTCGCCTTCTTCTCTGGTGGCGGCGGCATTGGGTCTTTCCCTGTCGCCTTACGCTTCAGCTGTTTTTCAGGAACACCTGAAGTATCCTCTCCGCCTTGGCCACTGTGTTCGATCTCTTCTGATGGTTTGGTCCTCTTTTGCTGGCCTCGGATCGCGTCACCAGTAGGCCATTGTTCCACTGGAACAAGCGACACAAAGGATCGCCGATCCTGTCCAAGACATTATTAAGCCACATTACAAGTCAATCACATATGCGAAGATTAACTGAAATAGTGCATTATAAAACCCTTCACTTACCGGTGGAGGAGGATTCTTCAAAGTAAATGGAGACACTCCTTCTTTTGGGAAGGAGTACTTGGCAAAGCCTTCAAACATCTTCGACAGCCGGTTCTCCACTTCTTCACGCTCCAGGCTTTCTCTGCTCTCTCGAGACGGGTCTCCGCGCCCTTGGTACTCAAACATGAAGTTCACCCTCTCCTTCAGGGGTTGGATGCAGTGGACAACAAACTGGCTAGCAACCACAATCCCGTCAATCTTGCTGAAATCCATCAGGGATAACAGGTCTTCGATCTGAACAATCTTGTTGATGTACTTGAGGTACTTAAAACCGTGGATTTACTGTGAATCTTGCTTGCTACTAAGTCTGCACGCGCACCCCCTACCTTCATGGTTGTAGCGAAGATCGGAGTTTTCCTCATAGCACCTTCCGAGCAATTGAAGATAGGACTTATATAGCAGGCAATATTTTGGTTGACTGTGAATCGACTCTGGGCCGACTCCAACTGCTCGGCCATCTCCTCGAGGCCCCTTCCGAGCCGATCGATGGATTCGAGAAGATCGGAGTTGTCGATCTGCCTTCCTTGGTAGCGAGGGAGCGGTGGTCGAGTCACCGGTCGTGGTGCCCTCGAGATTGATCCCGAGGGACGAGGTGGCTGCGGGGCTTGAGGCATTGGCACCGGATCTGCCGGTGTTCCTTCCACGCCTCCCGTCGCGGAGATAGTCCAAGTGAAAGAGCCGACGGTGAAAGTCGACCCAGCTTCGATCTCCATGGTTGTAGCGAAGGAAGCCATCTTGCTTGCTACTAAGTCTGCACATGCACCCCCTACCTGGCGCGCCACTGTCGATGAAATATCGGTGGCAGTCTACCACGGGTATACCGACAGTAGTGATTTGTGGTGGAGGCACACTATTAGACTAGAATCCATGCTATTAGACTACAAGTGAGATGGAACAGGAAGAACAGTACACACGGTTTACCCAGGTTTGGGCCGCCTGATGCGTTATACCCTACGTCCTGCTCTTCTGTTATTGATGAAAAAGGGTTGAGAGAGAGATCGATGTTTTGGAGGGGGTCCCTGCCCGCCTTATATAGTCTAGGGGGCAGGGTTACAGATCCTGAAATCCTGAGGTGGTCGGTTACAAACAAACCGTATCTAGGTAGAGTACAATTAGTTTCCTAACCGACTAGTTGCCTTGCATGACAAGTAACTCTTAATTGTTTGCCTGGGACTCCGACCAGGCCAAAAAGGCCGATCGGTCTTGGTCTTGTGGGCTGGGCCGCCCTGTCTGTCGAGGCTGTTGACACTTTTTAACGTCGCTACCAAAAATAGAGATAAATCCCTATCCCCGGCAACGGCGCCAAAAAGCGTGTTGATATCTGTTAACGCCCACTGAATGATCCACGAGCGCACGGATACCGTTGTAGCTTTATCCCAGATGTATTCCAGGTTTTGTTCCACTGAGAAACGTGTGAGATCAACTACGGTCTGACTTAACTAGGGGTAGCAGTAAGGTGAAGATAGATACTAGATTAAGATAGAACTAGGGTAGAACTAGGGCGACAATTAATGTGGTTGAGAGCAACAATCAAGGTTGATGATAATATGAGAGTAGAGAGGATAAGTATGGTTCTCTTCTTCTAACTTGGGTAAGCCTATGTATCTATTGCTAACTGGGGACATTACATAAGGAGAGACACCGACATAGGATGTTGATCTCCTTAGCAACCGTGTCCTACTTGGCCTACAAACGGGATAGTGGGATACATAGGATTCAACGGAATAAAGTCACCTCCGCGAGCTACCACCAAATCCGGAATATAGGTGCATCCACGATTATCCTAAGCCTAAGCACCATGTTTACACCTACGATAATACTCTACTCCCTCTAGAACAGGAATAAAGCACTCAAAGAGAGTCGTGATTTAGATAAACAATAAAGACATAGAACTTACTCGCATTATAAGTTGATCACCAGAGGCATCCCAGGAGCAAGCTCAAGTAGAGCTTGATCCCGCCAAGGTACAAGCCGTAGAGAGGGCACCGACAGGCCGGCACCTCCTCCTAACTCTTCCCTCACTCTCCATCTCACTATTATCTAAAGACTAGATCCTAGAGAGGACTAATCTTCTCTTGATGGCTGGCCCCAGAGAGGTTATCCATTCAAGGGACACCTCTCAATTATGGTTTGAGAGAATTACAAATGAATGTGTGTTGCCCTGGGGGGGTCCTGCCCTCCTTTTATAGCCCGGTGGGATGAACGTGAGCCCTTGGATCAAACCAACTTTGGCGGACGGCTGAGATTGAAACCCTAAGGCGGTGGAGCATGTGGGCCGAAGCTGGGCCCATTTGGCCACTGTAGCAGACCGGCCGGTCCCACTCCGGGCCTGTTCGTGGTCCGCTTCGCCGTGGTGTCTTCTCGCGCCTTCTGGAGTCTTCTAGTGCAGCCCCCGCGGTGGAATGCATATCTTTTCATCCGGAACTCCAAAAAAGGCAAATGATATGTCCGTTTCGATCGTCTCGATGAGCTCTTCACAATGGTGCATTCCAATTCATCATTTGAGGTGCTTGTAATCTATCATGTTGGTCCTTTTTGATAGCTTTTCCGATGTGTACCTATAGAGGCAAGGATTCACCAAAACTCATGGAATTCCATTAGTGTAAACCCTAAGTCTATGTTGGTGATCGCCAATGTGCCTCTTTCAGGAGTTAGTTGACGGGTAAATTTGGTCATTAATAGCCGTCAACAACACCCCCACACTTAACCTTTGCTAGTCCCTTAGCAAAGCTAAGCTCAGAAAAGCTATTGGAAGAGATGTATAAGTTTAAGCATTGTAGCCATCTTGATGTAACTCCTTAGAAGTGTACCTGCATTCAGACAAAAATTCTCCTCCAAGCTTAAGCAATAACTGAGCTGACTATCAAACTTACTCATGTTACCTTTGACTATGGGACTTATCAGCTCTTACTTGGGTCTTGAGCAATTGAAAGACAGAAAGATCAAGCCAAGTACTATGTCTCAAGTTCTTTGTTCTACTATCATTCAGGAGGTTTTAGAGGTTTTTAAATAAAACTCAGAGTTTTCCATGTATGACACTCTCAAATCTCTCAGTATATGTGGTATTTATGGATTCTCACCAAGGCAGTAGAGATGGTTGCCTTTCTTTTCATCCTGTAACTAAAGCTTATGTGGAGCTCATAGGTGAGGAGAAAACTTGAAAGAGCAAACTTGTGATGCATATGTTGTGAAGTCAAACAATGGATCCATAGAGAAACAAGTCATACAATCGAATCAAGATGTGCAAGTGTATGGATATGATAGATATGTGGTGGCACCTAATTCTACTATGCTCCTTGAAGACATATCTCTCTTTTGAAATTTTGAACATGGCCAGAGAGTATGAGCCATCTTATTAGTTTTTTCTTTTTTTTTCATCAGGGAGGCAGGCATCTAAATACCCATTGCTCTTGGACACTTATCCATTTTTTTAACTCCCTTAGTTTATTTTTTTTCATGATAACTTTTGCATAGCTCATAACACTCCTTTTGGCACAAAAGATTTTTGAGAGATAGCAACAAGAACATGGAGTATTTATTGGGTGGCTATCTAATGAAAATGTTTTTGGTGTTCTCTTCTGGTGTAGGAGCAAAACATTTTTGGATGGTTGTGGATGGAATGGCATGTTGTTGCGCCTACTCCAGTGTGAAGTAGTGCATATGAAGGTGGAGTGTAAGTGGATCTTGATTCAAGAGCATGACAAGTCTCTCACAAGGGTCACAAAGGTTGACAAAACTCAAAGCAAGACAAGCAGCATGTATGTGGAAGTTTATCTAGCATATCTCATCATGTTTGGCTCTGGTGGGAATGTAAGCTTTGTCATACAGAACTCATCATGTAAGATTTTGTATTTTTTTTAAAAAAGATAAATCTCCAGAACTTTATTGTCACTCGAAACAAGATAAATAGTAGCTCGGACTTTCTCAATCGATCAATCAAGTACCTAGACTTAGTTCAAGCATATGCAACCCACAAGTTTTAGGCTCAGAGTAAATCTTCATGTCAAAACAGTTAAAGCCAAAACTCAGAAAAACTTATGTCTAAAAACTAGGCACTTCAGAGGTGTTATGACAGAGCATTTCATCATTTTCATCTTTAGGGATCATCTCCAAGGCTTGCCTATTTATTAACTCTATCTAAACAAATATTTTTATTTGGTTTTACATTTTTAAGACTCATACTAGATAAAACTCTAAAAACTCTAAAAAGCATGGACCTTCATGTGTCCACATATTTTTGGTATTTTTAAGTTTTCTTATGCTACCATGGTGAACCTTCATGTGCTCACATATTTTTGGTATTTTTTCATTTTTATGATCGACTCGATAATCGCGTAGGTACACTTACCTAGGTACCTAGGGGATGCCTTTCCCCAAGCTGGTTGTTGTCGTGGTTGAGTATTGAAGCCGAGCAGTCCTCACGGTGGAGCTCATACTTACAGGGGCAAGTGTAGCCGGGAATCTCGATCTCATCCAACAAGAAGTTGCTTCCTCCATACAAAGTGATTAGGCGTGTATTGGAAAGGTGTACTTCAAGTGATGTCGATGAAGATTCCTAGGTGGACTAGCTCTTAGAGTCATCCTGCAGCAAATATCTCACAAAGCACCAAAACTTGTGGAACGGATTAGGTAAGCGATTAGTGGTTAGCCGTTTCCTGACCGGTTGTTGTGAGAGGTTTTCAAAGGTTGTTATAATATATACAAAGCAGCAAGATGCTCAATGATTATTTTTAGATTTTCTATTTTTATTATGCAGAAAAGAAAACATGTATGCATGATTATTTTTGTTATTTTTATGCCACCACGATGAAGACTCCTACGGGCTTTTACACACCATAGAACTATTCACATGGGGCTTTAAGTTTTATAATAAATTATCTAACAAGATGAATACATATTTATTTTTGTTATTTTCAATGCAATGCTAATGTAGAAAAGTAAACATGCTAAAGAGAAAATAATACATGCAATACAAGAATGTAAATATGGATAACTACCAATGTTACCTCATGGCAAGGGTTCGGATTTTAAAGTCTTCCGGACAAGACTTCTCCCTTCTTATTGATTCCTCCAGTGTCGATGACATGGAGTTTCTTTGGTGGGTACATGGGAGTGCTTCTTCTCCAAGCTAGCTCTTTCGGTGAAGATTAAGATTCTATGCTGATGCCCTTTATGATGTGTCACCTTCTTCTTCCTAACCCGTCTTAGTTTTGAGTTTGGATTTTGCTTTGACAGGTCCAGGACCTTCACTTGTGCAAAGTAGGGAATTAACTCCCCCACACTTGGATTGAAGTGTGTCCTGCTCATGGAGACAAGGCAGAGATCAAGTGCATAGGCTCTACTGGTGGAAAAACACCAGCAGAACCAAAACTTTTATTCCACATCTCTAGTCCTTAGTCACATTGAATAACATGGAGTTGATGTTATGTGCTTTGTTCAACATTATCATGAGAGGTAGGATCAGAAGGTTGAGCAAGGATGTAACATTTAAGTTCATTAGACTACAAGAGTTGAAGTGTGTAACCCAAGGAAGGATTGTCTATCTATACATGATGTGTCGATTTTTACATGATCATGACTATCATCTTCTAAGCATAAGATGTGCAACTTTTTAGCTCATTTGGTTAAGACTATGGATCAAGATAGTGATGTTATGATCAACTTTCAGAACTAGACATGTTGAGTTAATCAGGATTGATCAAAGATAATTATTACTCAAACATGTTAAGTTCTTTATTCATGTTCATACCAAAACCAGGGAGAAGCATTTTAAGTAGTGACCATTTACCTTTGGATATTACCTTTATCATTGGAGCATGATGACACTATATGATGAAGAGTAGATGACTCTTGATGGTCCTTTTGTTTTGCTCGATGCTTTCCTTGTTTGGTCAACCTCACATCTCGGTTCATAGTTCCTCTTGTTCCTAGATGGTGCTCTTTTTATCGTGTCATCTTTTTGCTCTTTGCCATTTTGGATTTTTATGCCTGCACAGGATTAGTGGACAACACATACCCGAAGGAATATACCAATTTGAACGGGTGTTGACGGCCATTATTGTATGAAATCAACCGTCAACTAGCCATGAAAAGAATGCAATTGTGATCACCAAAGTAGACATAGGGTTTACACTGACCGAATTCCACGAGTTTTGGTGTTCCACTGTTTCTGCAGACGTAAACTGGAAAAGGCGCGATCACAAGAGCTTATCGGAATAAGAAAACGGAAAACGAACCCCACGGCAACACAGGAAGGTTCCAGAAGAGACAGGAAGGCACCACGCCGAGCCGGGGGCCCGGAGGCCACCAGGCCAGACCGGCCGGTCTAGCCCTGGACCGGCCGGTCTGGGGCTGGCCCCGGTTCAACCCCGGTTTGCCTGGTTCGCTCCACCGCCTTTGAGGATCGATCCTAGCCGCCCGCCAATGTCGGTTTGATCCGATGGCTTACGATCATCGCCCAGGGCTATAAAAGGAGAGACACCCCCCATGGGAGGGGGCACATTCAATCATTCCTCATTCGAAGTCCGATCATCAGCCAGAAACCCTAATCAGAGCTCCTTAGTTAGGGCCTAGATAGCTAGAGTAGAACTAAAGGGAGGCAAGCGCAGGCTTGGATTCTGGAGCCATCAAGAGCTTAGATTTGGTATAGTTCTTACCTCCTCTTGCCTTTGTTCTCTTTCATTGTATAGTTATATGATTGCTACAATTGAATTGATGAATACTTATTTACTTATATTCATAGTTATCTTGTTCTTTGTCTATTATGGTTATATGCTTAGTATAGCTAGATTAACATTATACTTATCCATAGGTTCATATAGCACTCATCTAATTGATCGTTGGGTGAGTGATAAACATTGTGTAAGCGTGGTGCTTATACGTTTTTTATCTGCGAATGCACCCTATAGGCCCGGTTTGGTAGATCACGGGTGTGACATTCCTGTTGAGTCCTATGTAATCCAAACCCTGTCTATATAGGCACGGTGGGGCTTTTATACGAAGGAAGGGCGTGCTATGTTCTCAAACTTCCCTAGTATGTCCACTATGAATAAATATAATGCTAACCTTAGCCATGATTACTAGGTGTATTGCACTAACCATAATATACATTGACATGTAGCTAGGAATAACCCAGGAATATCTCTTGATGTTCTACTAGCAACCCTAATGATATAGCTAGGAGTCTCTATCTGTTTATGCTGATGATTATATACTTATCTTATCATTTATCTTGTGACTTACCCCCTGCATTGAGTAGCGAGGACATGGTTATGCCTATCCATTACAACCTAGGTTATCACGCTACCTTTACATGAGAGCCATGTAGACCTTCCTTTGGGAAAATATAAATGACAACCCGTAATACTCCGGGTAAAATGCTACAATGGTATTTGATCTGTGCGCTTGCGGATACTATTTCTATATTCTAAATGGTGGCATGATTTAATACCACACCCCTTGGTGTTATGCTTTGAGGATGACAACTTGGCATTCTAGTGGCGGTGCCTTTGCACAAGCATTTTTGGCGTCGTTATTAGAGATAACATTAAGAGGTGTTAACAAGCATTTTTGGCGCCGTTGCCGGGGATGGCAATTGGCGATTAAAGGGATAGCGATAGACCTAACAAACTAATGAGATAGAGGAAACCATAGACCCCTACTCAATGCAGGCTTACCCTTGTATTTTCTATCTTTGTGAAATCTTATGCAGGGTAATGAATGAGTGGTTTTGATCTCCGATAACTACGTTGAAAATCCGGAGAAACTCTTTCGAAGAAGGAAATTCCAGCAAGTGAGGGATATCTTTGAATCTCCATCAAAGACACCCACCGCCGAGGTTCGTTCTTTGGAGGAGCAAGCTCCTATAAGAGAAGAAGAAGAGCAACAAGAAGGCAACTTAGCACCAAATTTGAGGAAATGGTCGATAAGTCATCACATGAAGTTTCTCGCTCCGAACACCAACAACATCCGCCTTTGGACCCAACGTAGAAGTTGGGGAGAATGGATTTGAGCTCAAGCCAGCTCTTATCACTATGGTGTCAGTCACGTAACCCGACCAATTTATAAAAGCATAAGTGAAAAATCGCCGCTAAGCAAGCAATTGTCACACTTAAGCCGTTATAAACCGGTAGTCCGGAAATCTCGAAGGATTTCAAACCAAACATCATCAACCAAGATCGCACAAGTTTAGCGTCACCATCCACACGTTACAACATTTCACAAATAGTTTGACAACATCGAGTGCGGAAATAAAGTTATTACAAACCAAGTTCTTCAAATCCAAATAGCGGAAACAAGATAGTTTTGAAAACTCAACCCAACTCACACATTTAAAGATTATTACAAGGCCCGGTCCGTAGTCTATCCATCAAAAGCGGTTGGGGAGAATATTAAGAGTAACCTTGCCCAAGGCCTTCTAGTCCACTGGGGAAAGACAGGTCTCGCAATACCCGTGGTAGGTATGCCCGTCTGCACAAACAACAAGCGGGAAAAACCCCGAGTACGAGAAGGTACTCGCCTAGACTTACCCGACGATCGACTCAAAAGTAAAAGACTCCAAGGAGGATGACAGGGCTTTATCGGGGGATAGCTTGACTCTTTTTTGGAAAGCAAAGAGTAACATTTAAAGAGATAGCTCAGCTTAATCATTCCTATATATGCTAGGTGAGCAACTATACTATTCATCATGGCGATATTAGTCAAGATTAATCAAGCAAGTAGTATCCATGATTATAAACATCAGCTTAACCCATCATCATCATTAACCTCATTCCATAATCATTACTACGATGGTGCAGCTCAAGTCAAGTGTTCACCTGTCCCAGAACGATGGCGATTCGAATCGATTACTACCGAGCTCGGGGGTATTCCTCATGCAAACCACACTCACCCGTCGGAGAGCTACAGATCACCATGGCACGTATCCGGGAAGACAAGCACGCGGGACTCGCCGACGGAACCACCGTACCGGGGACCGCCCGACTGCCTTTAGCCACCATCTTTGGACCTCGGACTTACTCTTCGCGCCCCGTGGTCCCCATCCATCTACATGCGGTGCGAACGGATCGAGAACCGGCCCGGATAGTGTTGGGCTTCACGGTCGGAACGACTTATCCGCCCGCTAAACATGAGGCATGCGTTCAACATGACTTGGGGTACAACAACGGTATGGTCCTTAATCGACACAGACGGAATCACTATGGTCCAACAACCCCACAGACTCCGTCCGGTCTCCATTTATCAACCATAGCCATTAACCAGATGATATCAACATAAGCTTTTTCCATCAATCATGGGTAACCACCTATCTCGCGGATGACGTGAAATCACCCGACTTCTACCGTCTAAGCAAGCTAAGCATAAAACTCGCCAGACTAGCGGGGTGTATCAAGGTAGGATAATCAATGGTAAAGCAAGGATATAATGCAAAGAACGGTGTCACACAACTCCTATACTTAATGCAGCAATCATAAATCATAATTAGACGGTTAGAAAGCATAGGTAAGTAGATGCTCCGGTGCTTGCCTTGCACGAAGTCGACGCGGCGGGTGGTCGGGGCACTCCGGAAGCTCCTCCTCTTCTCCTTCCTCTTGCGGCACTTCTTGCTGCGGTTCCTCCCGACGATTCTCCTCGCTCTCCGAAAATGGGAGGTCCTCTTGCGAACTCAGTATGATGCGATGCACGTGCATAAGTATGGCGAATGCATAACACATGATGCTCATGTATGAGAATGATTAGCAAGTCATTTGACGTAATAGGTGCATATCTCTTCTCTACTACAAACTGAACTCATTTTTACTGAGTATGTGCAAATCTCTTCTCTAAGCACTTAGAGAAGTGCATAAGAAGAGTGGTGTGTGCCGCAGGCACACACACAGCATGACTAACAAGAAGTACACTACTCCTAGCCAAGCATCACATTTCCGATATGACACTTCATCCTATGACCAGCAAGTATAAATTAATTAAAAGTGCTCAAGAAGTAATATGGAACTCATTAAATCATTTAATCCAACTACTTATCATTTCATGTGAATAAATAGGCTTAAACTGTGACCTCTATCTAGACAGTTCAGAAAATTCTACAAAAATTACAGGAGCTACACTATACTATAACAGAGCCATGATAAATTTTTCATCATATTTTACCAAGTACAACAGCCTACACAAAAAGATGAAGCTACTGGCCAGAAATGCACATTTAACAACTTTGCATTATGAAAAGTGTTAAACAACAGATTTCATATTTTTATCTATAACTACTTAGCATAAGAACAGTCACCAAAAATTACCAGGGCCTAATTCCTTATAATTTATTTATTAAAAATCATATAAGAATCAGCCCAGAAATGAAATTAAATCATATTCCAATATTTTTACACAGTAACTGCATGCAATATATTTTTTCAGAAACTATATCACAAAACAAGTCCAGCAAAACAAGAATCACATTTTTCAGAGCATTCTACAATTTATCATGCATTTAACCAGTTTTCAGCCATTTAAGCAATTAAATAAATCTACACAGAAAAGTTCCACAAAAATTGCATCACACATTTTTACTAGATAGATCTATTTACCAGGAATTCAACAAAACAAGAATCATCAAATTTGGAGTTCATTTGCACCAGCTACAAATTTGAAAGCATTTAAATCATTTTTCCGAAATCAATAAAAAGAAAAAGGGCTGAGCCCGGGCCTGCGTGGAACCGTCCAGTGGACCGTGTGCCACTGCCAGGCGGGGACCGGGTCCCGACCCCACACCGGCAGCCGGCCGGCCGTTTGGCGGCCGGTGCTCAGCCGGCGAGGCTAACGGCGGCGCCGGTGACACCGGGCGTGCTCCCCTCGATGAGCCGCACCCCGTGGGGGTGTTGGTTCTTGATGGGGCGGGTGAACCCGAGGCTGACGGCGGCGCAAATGGGGCACCGCATGTCACCGCCGGTGACTACTCGGTCGATGGCAAGGCGGCGCCCGAGTCGCAGGAAGTCCCGGAAGCTAGGCGGGAACTGCTAGGAGCTTGGCGGCCGGGATTAGCGCGTCGGGTTCCTCTCGGCAGCGATGCATGGCGGCGGTGGGCGCGACGGTGAAACGACGGCGAGCCGCGGAGAGGCACGGCGGAGGAGTCAATCGGCGAGATTGAGCTCGTCGGCCCTCGATTCAACCCTAAGCGACCACCGCGGCGCCGAAAGAGGGGGCGCTTAAAAGGTCGAGGGTGGCAATGCCGCTGGCGGCGAAGAGCTCGGCGAGCTCGCCATGGTGCGGCGGGTGGCGAGTGACGCAATGTCGTCCTTACCATCTGCAATGGGCGGTTGGAGGCTCGGTGTGTGCGGGAAACGGCGGCGAGGGTGCGCCAAGGCGGTGGGAAGGCTTGAGCGGCGGCGCTGTGGAACAGCGGCTTCGCCGCGCGGAATGGTGACGGCGGCGCCGCTTCTTTGTCTTCTTGGGCGAGAGCGAGAGAGGGCGAGGCAGCGAGTGGCGAAATGGAAAGCCGAGGCTTTCCACTTCGGCGCGGCACGGGGGAGCCGCCAGGTGGGACCCGCCGCCGAGGCACGCCGGCCACTTGGCACGGCGGCCACGCGGCGCGGCCACGCTGCGTGCCACGCTGGGCGCTTCGGCCGCCGCGGTCGGCCACGCCCGCGGGCGCTGGCGCCTTGCGCGGGACGCCGGGCCGTGGGGCAGCCGGGCGAATCGCCTCGGCTGCTCGTTTCGGGCGCTTTTCTTTTTTTTTTTTTGAAATTTTGAATCAAATCCAAACTGACCAAAATACACCTTTTGACAAATTTAAATGCATTTTCAAGAGATGCTCCAAAAATAAAAGTTGTAGATCTTTTTGAAATGAACAACTTTCATTTAAGGCTCATCTCAAAATTCTGAATAAATTTTGAAATACAAATTCATTTTGAATTTAGGGCATAAAAAAGGGATTTTTCCAATAATTTCTCTTTGCTCCAAAATGCACCAAATCTTTTTGCAATAATTTTGTTAAATCATTTTGAAAGGCTGGGCACATGAATCCAAACTTGATCAAGCATTTGCAAACTAATTAATTAACTAACACTTCAATCAAGCATGAGATTAGGAATTAAAGGCAAGCACATGAAATGACAAAATGCAACTTAGGGTTTATGCTTAATGATGCTCATGCCATGCTTAGTGATGATTAAGTTAATTAATTAGGTGCCTAATGCATGCTTAACACTCGAGGTGTTACAGGTGCAAAGCCAACTTGTTACGTGGAAAAAGCACACGAAGATACAAGTGCTCATCTCCAACACTTCCCGGAGATTTGCGGCACTTTCAAGTCAAGGATGTACCAAAGAATACCGTTACGCTACGCCCTGTTCCCATTCTCACTATTGGGAAAGGCAAAACAATGGTTCTACGCCAACAAAGACAATCATACAACTTGGGACAAGTGCTCCACAACTTTTCTCTCAAGGTTCTTTCCTATGGGTAAGACAAGTGCCCTAAGAGGGAAGATTTCAAGTTTCGAAACAACATGATGAGTCGGTCCCTCGAGGCGGGGGGCACGCTTTCAAGACTACATATCGAGAATGTCCTCATCATGGGATGGAGAATTGGCTTCTTATGCAAACTTTCTATCACGGACTTACCAACAGCACCCGTAACAACGTTGATGCTGCTGCTGGAGGTGCATTTATGTCACTGACCATACCACAAGCTACTGCTCTTATGGAAAAGATGGCTTCCAATCAAGATTGGAATGATGAGCGCCAAAGCACCCGCAAGAGGAGTGGAGGAATACACCAGCTCAAGGAGGTAGACATGCTGTCTGCCAAGATAGACCAGCTCATGAAGAAGGTGGAAGACAAGACGAGCCAGAGACAAGATGTCATGCGCATCAATGATTCATGCATGACTTGTGAAGTATGTGGCAATATGGGACACTTTCAGGGCAACAACTGCCATGAGACCCGTGAGGATGTGAACTTCATCAACAACAACAATAACAATTATCGTCCTCAAAATCAAGGATGGAATCAGCAAAAGGCCCAACTACCAAGGTAATTTCCCGGGTAACTTTCAAGGCACCAATTACAATAACTATGCTCAATTACCTTTGAGAGAAGTGATCTCCAATCAAAATAAAATTATGGAGACTTTATCTAAGGAAGGTAGCATCCAATGATAAAATGCTAGAGAACATAAATACTAAAATGGACAGCTTTACCTCTGTTTGTTAAGAACCAACTTAGCTTTAATAATATGATAGAACAACAATTAGCTCACTGGGCGGCATTGTTCCACCGACCAACGAAGGTAAGATTCGGGGGCAACCTCTAGAGCCCGAGACCGCAAATCTGGTTGATGTGTATGCAAGTTACTATATTGAAGCATCATCAAGATGGAAGGATGAGTCCATGCCACCCAAGAGAGGAGATCCGGGGAGACACAGTGATCCCCATCTCTATTGGGCGACATGACTTCCCCGAAGTTGTCTGCGATCTAGGCGCCCGGTGTCAACATCATGCCTAAGGTAATCTTTGATCAAGTCTTTCCATGGGCATCCTTGTTGTACACGAATATGTGTTTGCAGCTTGCGCACCCGGGCGGTTAAGCACCACGGGAATATTAGATGACGTGTGCATACGAATCGGGAGATCATATGTCCCCTCAGAGACTTTGTAGTCCCGGATACCGGCAGAGATCCTAAGAGTCCAATCATTCTTGGCCGACCATTCCTGAGTACTGCAAAGGCTATCATCTACACGGACAATGCAAAGATTTGTTTCACCATCAAAGACAATAAAGAGAAGTTCAGTTTCAAGAACAAGACCCTTGAAGCTCCTATAGACCCAAGAGGAGCTTACTTCCCAGTCAAGCCAACAACTGAAGAAGCTAAGAGAAAGAATCCAAATGGAAAGAGAAAGAATAAGAATAGGAGGCAAGTGAGAAAGCAAGTCCAAGTAGTCAAGGCTGTCGAGTACAAGTATGACCACCTCTTAGCTTCACCATTCCTAGCCAAGAGAGAGGATCCAGGCATGCCGGCCATTGATTGCACTATTGGACAATGCTCATTTTACAATGCTTTCTGCGACACCGGATCAGCTGTCAACATCATGTCCAAAAAGGTATATGACTTACTATTCGATACACCTCTGTACCCTACCTATATGCAGCTGCAGCTAGCGGACAACACAACGAGATTCCTGGAGGGAGTAGCAAGAGACATCATGGTCAAAATCCACACTCACTATGTCCCGACCGACTTCATGATACTGGACATGGGAGAAGAAGATGAGACGCCCATCATACTTGGAAGGCCATTCCTCAGCACCACCAACGCTATCATCTACAATGGATCAGGCCAAGTCCACTTCCAATTCCCAGGAGAGAAGGTACGCTGTTATTTTAAAGATTATAACTCTCCTGGATTAGCAGCTTTCACCCTGTCCAAGAGGAGACGTCGTTGGGAGGAATCGCTCTCAAAAAAGAGCAATGTTGAGGAGGAGGAAATCAAAGAAGAATCTACAAAGCAACAACCTATGAAGGTATGGAAAGAAAAGGTAACCTCCTCAACTGAGTCATTATCACCAGGAGGTCCAACGTCAGGGTCCCCATCCCCGGGATCCGATGAAGCACCCCAGGAGTGACGACGACGAGAAGTCTTGTCCGGAGGACTCTAAACTCCGAACCCTTGCCATAAGGTAACAATGGTAGTTATCTATTCACTTTCTTGCACTTTTTAAGTCATAGTTAGTCTCTATCATCTTTATAGAAAATCACAAAAACATTTGGAAAACCTCAAAGCCCCATGTGACATACCTACAAATAAGCAAGCTAAAGGAGTGATCACCGTGGTGGCCTAAAAATAAAATAAAAATTAGCATGCATATTTTCTTTCTGTTTGAAAAAAAAAAAGAAAAAAATCCAAAAATAATCATTGAGCATCTTGCTACACCACATGCACTTGTAACAACCTTTGAAAACCTCTCACAACAACCGACCCACGAATGGCTAACCACTAATTGCTTATCCTAATCCGTTCCACGAGTTTTGGTGTTTGGTGAGATATTTGCTGCAGGATGACTCTAAGAGCTAGTCCACCGAGGAATCATCATCATCATCACTCGAAGTACACCTTTACGTACCTGCCTAACCACTTTGTGTGAAGGAAGCAACTTCTTGTTGGATGAGATGAAGGTTCCCAACTACACCGACTCTTGTAAGCATGAGCTCCATCGAGAGGACTGCTTTCGGCTTTAATGCTCAACCACGAAAATAACTAGCTTGGGGGAAGGCATCCCCTAGGTACCCAGGTAAGTGTACCTACGCGATTATCGAGTCAGTCATAAAAAAAATAATAATACCAAAAATATGTGAGCACATGAAGGTTCACCATAGTATCTAAGAAAATCTAAAAATACCAAAAATATGTGGGCACATGAAGGTCCATGCTTTTTTAGAGTTCTTAGAGTCTTTTAAGTTTTAAAGTTTGAGTCTTTGAAAAATGAAAAACCAAATAAAAATATTTGTCTGTCTAGAGTCAATAAAAAGGAAGCTCTTGAATGAATTGAATGATGATAAGTTGCTCTGATACAACACCTCTGAAATGCTTAGAGTTTAGATAAAAGTTTTCCCAAGTTTAGCTCCAACAGTTTTGACACGAGAATTTGCTCTGAGCCTAAAACTTGTGGGTTGCACACGCTTGAACTAAGTCTAGGTACCTGATTGATAAGATTGAGAAGTCTGAGCTGCTATCTATCTTGTTCTAAGTGACACTAGAGTTCTGGAGATTTCTCTTTTGAAAAATACAAAAACATGATGAGTTCCTATATGACAAAGCTTACATTTCCACCAGAGCCAAACATGATGAGATAGGCTAGTTAAACTTCCACATATATGCTGCTTGTCTTGCATTGAGTTTTGTCAACCTTTGTGACCCTGGTGAGAGATTTGTCATGCTCTTGAATCAAGATCCACCTTCATATGCACTACTCTACATAGGAGTAGATGCAACAACATGCCATTCCACCTACATCCATTCCAAAATGTTTTTCTCCTACACTGGGAGAGAACACCAAAAAAATATTCTATTAGGTTAGCCACCCAATAAATGCTCCATGTTCCTGTTGATTCTCTCCAAAATCCATCAATGCCAAAAAGGAGTGCTATGAGCTATGCAAAAATATATTTGAAAAAAAAAGAGAAAAAAGAGAGAGAAAAGGGGAGAAGAAAAGAAAGATGGACAAGTGTCCCAGTGCAATAATGGGTACGTAGATGCCCAACTCCCTGAGAAAGAGAAAAGATAGCTCATAACCTCTGGTCAGTTCCCAGTGTTCAAAAGGAGAGAGAAGCATTTAAGGAGCTGAGTAGAATTAGATTCCACCATATATCCACCATATCCATCCACCCATACATCTTGATTCGACTGCATGACTCGTTTCTCCTTGGATCCATTGTTTGGCTTAACAACATATGCATTGCAAGTTTGCTCTTTCAGTTTCTCCTTACCTATGAGCTCCACATAAGCTTTAGTTATAGGATGAAAAGAAAGGCAACCATCATCACTGCCTTGGTGAGGATCCATAAATACCACATATATTGAGAGACTTGAGAGTGTCATATATGGGAAGCTCTGAATTTTATTTGAAAATCTCTAAAAAAAACTCCAGAATGATAGTTGATCGAAGAGCTTGAGACATAGTGCTTAGATGGATCTTTCTGTTTGTCAAGTGCTCAAGACCCAAGGAAGAGCTAATAAGCCCCACAGTCAAAGGTAATATGGGTAAGTTTGAAAGTCACTCAGTTATTGCATAACTTGGAGGAGAATTTCTGTCTGACTGCAGGTATACTTCTAGGGAGTTGCTCTGAGATGGCTACAATGCTTAAACATATACATATATTCAATAACTTTTCTAAGTTTTCTTTGCTAAGGGACTAGCAAAGGTTAAGCTTGGGGGAGTTGTTGACGGCCATTATTGTATGAAATCAACCATCAACTAGCCATAAAAAGAATGCAATTGTGATCACCAAAGTAGACATAGGGTTTACACTGACCGAATTCCACGAGTTTTGGTGTTTCACTGTTTCTACAGACGTAAACTGGACAAGGCGCGATCACAAGAGCTTATCGGAATAAGAAAACGGAAAACGAACCCCACGGCAACACAGAAAAGTTCCAGAAGAGACAGGAAGGCACCACACCGAGCCGGGGGCCCGGAGGCTACCAGGCCAGACCAGCCGGTCTGGCCCTGGACCGGCCGGTCTAGGGGCTAGCCCCGGTTCAGCCCCGGTTCGCCTGGTTCGCTCCACCGCCTTTGAGGATCGATCCTAGCCGCCCGCCAATGTTGGTTTAATCCGATGGCTTACGATCATCGCCCAGGGCTATAAAAGGAGAGGCACCCCCCATAGGAGGGGGCACATTCATTCATTCCTCATTCGAAGTCCGATCATCAGCCAGAAACCCTACTCAGAGCTCCTTAGCTAGGGCCTAGATAGCTAGAGTAGAACTAGAGGGAGGCAAGCGCAGGCTTGGATTTCGAAGCCATCAAGAGCTTGGATTTGGTATAGTTCTTACCTCCTCTCACCTTTGTTCTCTTTCATTGTATAGTTATATGATTGCTACAATTGAATTGATGAATACTTATTTACTTATATTCATAGTTATCTTGTTCTTTGTCTATTATGGTTATATGCTTAGTATAGCTAGATTAACATTATACTTATCCACGGGTTCGTATAGCACTCATCTAATTGATCGTTGGGTGAGTGATAAACATTGTGTAAACGTGGTGCTTATACATTTTTTATCTGTGAATGCATCCTATAGGCCCGGTTTGGTAGATCGCGGGTGTGACATTCCTGTTGAGTCCTATGTAATCCAAACCCTGTCTATAGGCACAGTAGGGCTTTTGTACGAAGGAAGGGCGTGCTATGTTCTTAAACTTCCCTAGTATGTCCACTATGAATAAATATAATGCTAACCTTAGCCATGATTACTAGGTGTATTGCACTAACCATAATATACATTGACATGTAGCTAGAATAACCCAGGAATATCTCTTGATGTTCTACTAGCAACCCTAATGATATAGCTAGGAGTCTCTATCTGTTTATGCCGATGATTATATACTTATCTTATCATTTATCTTGTGACTTACCCCCTGCATTGAGTAGCGAGGACATGGTTATGCCTATCCATTACAACCTAGGTTATCACGCTACCTTTACACGAGAGCCATGTAGACCTTTCTTTGGGAAAATATAAATGACAACCCGTAATACTCCGGGTAAAATGCTACAATGGTATTTGATCTGTGCGCTTGCGGATACTATTTCTATATTCTAAATGGTGGCATGATTTAATACCACACCCCTTGGTGTTATGCTGGGGATGATAACTTGGCATTCTAGTGGCGGTGCACTGCACAAGCATTTTTGGCGTCGTTATTAGAGATAACATTAAGAGGTGTCAACAACGGGGGATTGTTATCTCTAATTTATATGCATGAGCTCTATGCTATTAGAAAGATGGGTTTAGGATTATCTTAGCATAGTTTTTTTTCTCATGTTTTATGCAACCATGGTTTAAGGCAAAGGTAACTTGCAGTTGAAGACAGAGTGAATGATCTTTGATACTTATAGTCCTTCCATCAATGATGAATAAGCTGTGTCTTTAGTGTGCAAAGTTATTAGAGTTCGTCATGTGCCTTGCTTTATCTCTGATTTGAATTCATCTCTTGACTTACCCAGATTGGATTTGAGAATTTCCTGCAGGGGTTAGTCCAACAAAATATCCAATGTCCACTAAAGCATACTTTCAGTTCAAGAACCAACCTAGACACCATGTCTAATTTGATTCAGAAGGCATTTCAACCTAAGCACCACGCTTAATTTAAAAGCCTTTAGCAAAGAATATCAGCACACCTCTTGGTTCAAGATCAAACTAGACACCATGTCTAATTTAATTCAAGAAAATGGTTTAAACTAAGGACCATGCCTAATTTAAAAGGTGTGTGAGAATACTTTAAAACTTTATGCATACTATAGTAAACATAGGTAGCACGAAAGTATTATAGAGATTCATTATTCAAGTAGAGATGAAAGCGCGTTGTTATTATATGGCAAGTTGAGCATGGCTTAAAGGTAGAGACAACAAAGATTAGCAACATGGCATAAGATTTTTAGAGAAGCATATCCCCCACACTTGAGTTCTTGCAAGGCAAGATCAAGTTTGGATGGATGTGATCTATTGTTGCTTAATTGGTTGGACATACCTTACACCATCATCCTTCAGTCTTCTTGCTTCAGATCTGAAATGGTTAGTGACAAGAATACCCGAAGGAATATGTTCACAATTATATCTCTATACTCAATTCACAAGGACAGTTCAGAAAGTTCATGTTATCTATCGAGAGCGCTAGTTCTTGATCAAAAGCTCATTGTTGGGAAACCTCAGAATCGTGCTTCAAGATGGTAAAGTGGTTTCCCCTCCAACACCAATCCTTATCTACCTACCTCAAGATCCGCACATCGAGATTTACAATGTTTATGATAAACATATGCATCTACAACCACCCTTTTAAAGTTTTTATGGACAGGATGTATGAGGGGGTTGAAGATCTCGAGTGTGGTCATGGTAGAGAGACCAAGAGATTCAGGAGATGTGTCATATGAGCATAGTTTTGATGAGGTCTTTTTATAGTAGCTTCTATGCTCATTGATGTCATCTCCCTTACCAATCTCCAAGGGTGATTCTACATGAATGTCTATAGGTGAAAATATTGTCTCCTTTATTTCATGCCTATGACTTTCACCAATCATATTATTGTCTAAGATCTCCTTGGGATTGGGGGCTCTCAAGTTGGTCTCATTAATGGCATCCTCCAAACTTAGAGTCGGGAGTTTATCAGTTGGATCTAGGCCTGGACTGGATTCTATTAAAACTTCTTCATGGTCCATCCATTCAACACATTCCAGCCATTGTTGTAGCACTTCTTGGTCATCCTCAAGTCTATCATGATTCCTATGTTCTAAGTGTATTAGTGGATCTCTAAGGTCATCATGAGACTCAAGAGAACAAGAGTCAGGGAATTCTTTGGGGTCAAGGATGGGTTCAGATAAGACATCTAATGTGAGCATAGAGGGAGAGAATATCGAATTGGATTCAAAATGGCTTGATTCTCCTTCTATGGCATCATTAGACATGCCATCCTTAAATTCTTCCCAAAGAAGATGCTTTCTAAGAGATTCCTTCTCAAGAGGATTTGAATTATGTTCACTCGAAGGTCTCTTGTAAGACTGGAAGTTTAGGCTTTTCCCAACATCAACATCAAAAGGATTGTCTTCCAAAGGTTGAATTTCTTCTTCCCTAGGTGGATTTTGGGATATGGATGGTTCAGGACTGATAGCTAAATATTGGGATTGGAATAAGTGCGATTTAGCTATCGAAACTTTCTCATGTCTAGGAAACAATTCCTTCTCTTTCTCAGGGGGTTCATATTGAATGCTAGGGCAAGGTGTCCTTCCACAAAGTTTATCAATCAAAGTCCTTGCTTCACTAGCAGTCACATGAAGAAAAGATCCTCTAGAAACTATATCAAGGGACTGCTTAGAATCCTTACCAAGGCCTATGTAAAAGTGTTGAAGCAACATTGGATCTGAAATAGAAAGGTCTGGGCCTGTAGTGAGGAGATCATTAATGCGATCCCGTGATGTTTCTAGAGATTCCTCCTCTAACTGTTTAAAGCTTAGAACCTCTTCCCGAAGATCAATCACCTTAGAGATGGAAAAGAATTTGGTTTGAAATTCAGAACATAGCAATTCCCAATCTCCTTGCATACTTTCTACGGTTTTATTGTACCAATGTTTAGCTTTTCCAGTCAAAGAGAATGGAAAGAGCTTCCATCGTAGAGTCTCATCAGACATGCCAGCAATGCGAAAGCATGCACATCTTAGTAAGAACTCCCGTAGGTGTGAGTATGGATTTTCATCTCCTTCTCCCGAGAAGGATTGTTTTTGGACAAAGTCTACCCAACACGGGCGCAGCTCATAACTAGGTGCCAAGATAGGCGCCAAAAAGCTTGTTGACACTTCTTAACGTCGCTACCAAAAATAGAGATAAATCCCTATCCCCGGCAACGGCGCCAAAAAAAGCGTGTTGATATCTGTTAACGCCCACCGAATGATCCGCGCGCACGGATACCGTTGTAGCTTTATCCCGAAGTATTCCGTGGTTTCGTTCCACCGAGAAATGTGTGAGATCAACTACGGTCCCGACTTAACTAGGGGTAGCAATAAGGTGAAGATAGATACTAGATTAAGATAGAACTAGGGTAGAACTAGGGCGACAATTAATGTGGTTGAGAGCAGCAATCAAGGTTGATGATAATAGGAGAGTAGAGAGGATAAGTATGGTTCTCTTCTTCTAACTTGGGTAAGCCTATGTCTCTATTGCTAACTGGAGACATTACATAAGGAGAGACACCGACATAGGATGTTGATCTCCTTAGCAACCGTGTCCTACTTGGCCTACAAACGGGATAGTGAGATACATAGGATTCAACGGAATAAAGTCACCTCCGCGAGCTACCACCAAATCCGGAATGTAGGGTGCATCCACGATTATCCTAAGCCTAAGCACCATGCTTACACCTACGATAATACTCTACTCCCTCTAGAACAGGAATAAAGCAATCAAAGAGAGTCGTGATCCAGATAAACAATAAAGGCATAGAACTTACTCGCATTAGAAGTTGATCACCAGAGGCATCCCAGGAGCAAGCTCAAGTAGAGCTTGATCCCACCAAGGTGCAAGCCGTAGAGAGAGGGCACCGACAGGCCGGCACCTCCTCCTAACTCTTCCCTCACTCTCCATCTCACAATTATCTAAAGACTAGATCCTAGAGAGGACTAATCTTCTCTTGATGACTGGCCCTAGAGAGGTTATCCATTCAAGGGACACCTCTCAATTAGGGTATAAGAGAATTACAAATGAATGTGTGTTGCCCTGGGGGGGTCCTGCCCTCCTTTTATAGCCTGGTGGGATGAACGTGAGCCCTTGGATCAAACCGACTTTGGCGGACGGCTGAGATTGAAACCCTAAGGCGGTGGAGCATGTGGGCCGAAGCCGGGCCCATTTGGCCATCAGAGCGCACCGGCCGGTGCAGGGTGGGACTGACCGGTCCCACTCCGGGCCCGTTCGTGGTCCGCTTCGCCCGTGGTGTCTTCTCGCACCTTCTGGAGTCTTCTAGTGCAGCCCCCGCGGTGGAATGCATATCTTTTCATCCGGAACTCCAAAAAAGGCAAATGATATGTCCGTTTCGATCATCTCGACGAGCTCTTCACAATGGTGCATTCCAATTCATCATTTGAGGAGCTTGTAATCTGTCATGTTGGTCCTTTTTGATAGCTTTTCCGATGTGTACCTGTAGAGACAAGGATTCACCAAAACTCGTGGAATTCCATTAGTGTAAACCCTAAATCTATGTTGGTGATCGCCAATGTGCCTCTTTCAGGAGTTAGTTGATGGGTAAATTTGGTCATTAATAGCCATCAACAGAGGCCAAAGGCCAGCCGTGAGGGTATAGGGGTCTAGACCCCCACAGAGGCGTGGGTGGAACACCGGCAGATCCGGCGCCAATGCCTTAAGCCCCGCAGCCACCTCGTCCCTCAGGATCAATCTCGAGGGCACCACGACCGGTGACTCGACCACCACTCCCTCGCTACCAAGGAAGGCAGATCGACAACTCCGATCTTCTCAAATCCATCGATCAGCTCGGAAGTGGCCTCGAGGAGATGGCCGAGCAGTTGGAGTCAGCCCGGAGTCGATTCAATGACGATGGGCTTCACTCTCATCCTGCCACGTCGGCGCCGGGCTCAGGCTCACGCTGGCACTCGACGCCAGCCAGATTCTGGTCTGGCCATGGCAAGACGCGGTCCGCAAGTCCGCGTCAATCCGTTCCGTCGCCTAGGTTCCGATCTGGCTGCGACAAGGCGCAACCCTTAGGTTCATGCCAATCAGCCTCACCGCCCAGATCCCAATCTGGTCGCGGTTCGACCACGGCGCGGTGCACAGGCCCGCGTCGGACATATTCACCGCTCGGATTCAGATCCGATCGTGGCTCGACCTCGGCGTGGCGCACAGGCCCACGTCGACCAACGTCGCCGTCTAGACCTGGATCTAGCAGCGGCTCAACCTCGGCACGGCCCCCAGGTCCGCACTAACCATTCAGATCCAGGTCTGACGGGAGTTCCACCACTGAACTCTTAGAATCGTCCTCAACCTTGTCCGATAACTAGTCGGACAAGTTCAAGGGATGGCGCCCAGATTGCATCGGGTCAAAACCCGTTCCCCTTCAGGATACCTAATGCCTCTAGGGTGTACCAGCAACAGGTAGAGAGGCTTTTCCAGAACCAGCACCTGCAATCACCCCAACTCAGCTTGTCGAGTTCAATCTCGACGGGACGACTAGGCACATCGTCCACTGCGTCCATAGCGGAGGAGCTTCCACTAGCTCTCGATCAATCGATGAAGGAGAAGGTGGCTCGAGCTCCATCTCTAGGCTGGACGGGGCAACCATGACCGCAAGCTCTACCTCCACGAGCTCCGCCTCCGCAGCGGACGACGACGAATTCCCCCAACGAGTGGCCGAACTGTTTGACACAATCGACGTCCCGCAATTCCCTCCTGGGTTTGGAAGAGCTGTTTTTAACATCAGCATTGACGAGGCAGAGCCCGTCGTCGAAACGGTTGAGGAAAGGCAGCAAAGGATCGCTCGTAATGAAGACCGAGCTCGACGTCGTTTGGCCCAACCACAGGTCCAGGTACCTCCACAGTCTGCCGGCGCGGGAGCCAACGCAGACGCAGCTGCGGCCGATGCCGACGCCGAACAGGACCCACTGCCTGCCCCAAGGGCCAACTGACAGAGAGGGAGGATGCAGCCCCGCAACTTGGCAGACGAGTTCGACCTGGTCGGTGATCGACAAGTCCACAAGACGCCTAGCACCAATATCGCCGTCGCAGTCCAGCGACTTCGTGACATGCAGCCTACACTAGAAATCCAGGCCGTCCTCGACCATCTCAAGGCTGCGGTATAACAGAACAGCCCAATTTATAAAAGCATAAGTGCAAAAATCACTCGCCACGCAAGTAATTAGTACACTTAAGCCCTTATAAACCCGATGGTCCAGAAATCTCAATGGATTTCAAACCAAACATCATCAACCAAGATCGTACAAGTTTAGCGTCACCATCCACACGTTACAACATTTCACAAATAGTCCAATAACATCAGAGTGCGGAAAGTAAAGTTATTACAACTATAGTCTTTAAATACGAGTAGCGAAAACAAAGTAGTTTTGAAAAGCTCAACCCAACACACACTTAAAGTTTAGTACAGTGCCAGCTGACAGTCAATCAACCAAAAGCAGTTGGGGAGAATATTAAGAATGACCTTGCCCTTGGTCTTTTAATCCACTGGATAAAGTCAGATCTCGCAGTACCCGTGGAAGGTATGCCCGTCTGCACAAACAACAAGCGGGAAAAACCCTGAGTATGAGAAGGTATTCAGCTAGACTTACCCGACTGACTTGAAATAAAAGACTCCAAGGAGTATGACAGGCTTTATCAGGGGATAGCTTGACTCTTTTACGGAAAAGCAGTGGTAACCATTTTATAGTGATAGCTCAGCTTAATTATTCCTATTTATGCTAGGTGAGCACCTATACTAAGCATCATTATAGTATATTAATCATGATTAAGCAATCAGGTAGTAACCATAATTTATAACAGCTTAATTCATCATCATCTTTAACCACATTCCATAATCATTACTACGATGGTGTGCTCAAGTCAAGTGTTCACTTTCCCAGAACGATGGCGATTCGAATCGACACTACCGAGCTCGGAGGGTATTCCTCACACAAACCACACTCACCTGCTAAAGTGAGCTACAGGTCACCGTGGCACATATCCAGGAAGAAACGCGGTTTTGACTGGAACCACCATACCCAGGGGCCGCCCGACTGCCTTAGCCAGCCTTACTGGACCTCGAACTTACTCTTCGCGTCCCCGTGGTCCCCCATCCATCTCCAATACGGTGCGAACGGATCGAGAGCCAGCCTGAATAGTGTTAGGCTTCGCGGTCGGAACGACTTATCCGGCCAGCCTAAGTGTGAGGCATGCGTTCAACATGACTCGAGGGACACGCAAACGGCACGGTTCTTAATCGACACGCATGTAATCACTATGGTCCGAAACCCCATAAGACTCCGTCCGGTCTCCATTTATCACAATCATAACCATTAACCAGATGATATCAATATAAGCTCTTTCATCAATCATAAGTAACTAGCTATGCTCGCGGATGACAGGGAATCACCCGACTTTTACCGTCTAAGCAAGCTAAGCAATAAACTCGCCCTAGACTAGCAGGGTAATCAAGGTAGGGTATTCAAGGGTAAACAAGGATTATAATGCAACAACGGTTACACACAACTCCTATACCTAATGCATCAATCATAAAGCATAATTAGACTGTTAGAAAGCATAGGTAAGTAATGCTCCGTGGCTTGCCTTTCTCGAAGTCACTCGCGAAGTGATTCGGGCACTCAGATAGATCATCCTCTTCGGTCACCAGCTCTTCTTCGAGTCCTTCCTGCTGCTGCTCCTCGACTGGGCTCTCCTCGTATGGTGAAGTTAGGGGCCCTCCTACGAACCTCGTATGATGCAAATGCCCGATATAAACATAGAGAATGCATAGGTGCGATGCTCATGAATGAAGATGATTAACAGTTCATTTGATAGAGTAGGTGCATATCTCCTCTCTACTAACAACTTTATCTCATTTACTGAGTGTGCATATCTCTTCTCTAAACACTTAGAGAAGTATATAAAGAAGGTGGGTATGCAATGTAAGTAACACTACTCATAAGTCAAACATCACATTTCTAATATGGTACTGCATAACATGACCAACAAGCAAAACATAATTAAAAGTGCCCAAAAAGCAATATAGAACTTATTAAAACCATTAATTCAAAGTCTTATCATTTCATGTGAATTTAAGGGCTTGAACTGTGACCTCTGTCTAAACAGTCTAGAAAATTCTACAAAAATTACAGGAGCTACATCATGCTAAAACAGAGCCATGATAAAATTTTCATCACATTTTACTAACTACAACAGCCTACACAAAAAAGATGAAGCAAAGAGGACAAAATTGCACATTTAACAACTTTATACAGTGAAAAGTATCAAACAACAGATTTCATATTTTTAACTAGAACTTCTTAGCACAAGAGTAGTCATCAAAAATTACCATGTCATAACTCCTCATAATTAATTTACTAAAAATCATTCAAGGAAACAAATTAAAAATGCAATTAAATCACATCCTCATATTTTTACAAAGGAACTGCATGGCATATATTTTTCCCAGAAAGTACATCATACAACAAGTCTAACAAAACAAGATTCACATTTTTCTGAGCAATATACAATTTACCATGCATTTAACCAGATTTCAGCATTTATAGCATTTAAATAAATCTATACAGAAAAGTATTACCAAAAATGCATTTCATATTTTTTTGACAGGTAGTTCTACTCATAAGCAACCTAGCAAAATAAGTTTCACTCAATTTGGATCACATCTGCCCAAGATATGAATTTAAACGTTTTAAATCAAAATCTGAAATCTATTTTTTTTTAAACCGAAACCCTAACCCTACGTGCACCTGGTCCAGTGGACCATGAGCCAGTGACATGCGGGCCTCGGGGTCAACCCGGCCCCACCCGTCGGCTTGGCCGAGACAGGGGCACGGTCGCCGACCGGCGCCGCCGCCGACGGTGAGACGGCCGGGCGGTGGGGGTGGCACCCACATGCCCCCCCCCGCACGGCGCACCCGCCGGTGGTGTTGATGCGCCGGCAAAGACTCCTAGCGGCGGCACTAGGTGTGGTGGCGTCTGGCGGCGCTGCATGGCCGCCGGTGAGCCGTCTACGGGCGGCCCGACCGCGGTGAAGCGCAGGCCGTGCTCGCAGAGGTGTGGTGAGGCCGGCCAGGAGCCCTAATCGGCTCGATTGACCCTGCAGTATGCTAGCGCAGCTCCTAGGACGCATAATGCACGCGGTGGCAAGGGGTGAACGGCGGTGGAGCGGCACTGGCCGCGCAGCCGCGAGCTCCGGTGAGCTCCGGCAATGGCGGCCACAGTGGAAAACCCTAAAATGCAGGCTCACCTAGGCTCGGGCGTGCTTCGGCTAGCTCCGCAAAGGAGGTGGAGGTGGGCGAGACGGCTCTGGTGGCGCGATTTGGTGGACGACGGAGCTCCAACGAGCTCAAACGGCGGCGGCGGAGCTCGGAAATGGCGGTGGCACGTGCGCTCTCCTCTTCCTCCCGTTCGAACAGAGCGAGAGAGAGAGGCAGAGAGTGGGAGTGCGTTTGGAGGTGCAGGCGCGGGAGCGGAAGGTGTAGTGCGCTGCGCTGTCGTGGCGGGGCCCACATCGTCGGAAAACGGCCGGCACGCGGCGCGTGCGGCAGGGGCGTGGTGAGCGCGTGGCCGCGCCATTCTGCGCCCGGCGCGGCCCGCAGCGCGGCGGGCGACGCAGCCCGCGGGCCGAGTTGGGCGCTTTCGCCTGCTTTCGATTCTGTTGGCAATTTCTTTTTTTTTTAATTTAAATCGAGAACCAAGCAAAATGCCCCTTTTTGACTAATTTAAAGGCATTTTCAGAGAGAGTGCCAAAAACAAAAGTTGTAGAGAATTAAAAACTGAACAACTTTAATTTAAGGGTCAAGTTCAAATTTCAAATAAAATTCGAAATATAAATTCTTTTTGAATCAAGGGCATTAAAAGGGGATTTTTCCAATTATTTTCTTTTTGCTCCAAAATGCACCAAATCTTTTGCAATAAAATTTGACAAAACTTTTCAAATTGCTGGGCAAGTGAATCCAAACTTGATCAAGTCATTTGCAAGGAAATTAATTAACTAAGCAATCAATCAAGCAAGTATTTAATAAATTAAAAATGCAAACACATGAAATAATGAATGCATTTAGGGTTTATGCTTGATGATGCTCATGCTATGCTTAATGAGTAATTAAAGTTAATTAATTATGGCCTAATGCAAGCTTAACACCTGAGGTGTTACAACCCTCCCCCTTAAAGAAATCTCGTCACGAGATTTGGGTTACTAACCAGGTTTTATGGAATTCGAGATAAATTTCTTTCAGATAATCCTCCGTTTCCCATGATGCATCTCGATCATCATGGTAGCTCCACACGACCTTGTAAGTTCGCACTAAGCGATTACGAGTGACTCTTTCCTTGCTGTCCACGATTCTCACAGGTTCTTCCTTGTAGACTAAATCTGATTCTAATTCTAGCTCTTGTTCTTCAACTCGTTCTTCGGGCACACGCAAACATTTCTTCAATTGAGAGACGTGAAAGACCGGAAAGATAGTACTCATTGACTCAGGTAACTGCAGCTCATATGCAACTTCACCTTTCTTCTCTAGGATTTTATACGGTCCTACATATCTCGGTGCAAGCTTCCTCCTCATTCCAAACTGTTGTGTACCTTTCATCGGTGAAACTCTCAGATAAACATAGTCACCTACTTCAAAAGAAAGCGGACTTCTTCTTTTGTCAGCATAACTCTTTTGTCGTGACTGAGCGGCCTTCATGTGTTCTTGAATAATTCTGACTTTTTCTTCAGCTTCAGGGACAAAGTCAACACCGTAGTATGTTCTTTCTCCCGCTTCGACCCAATTCAACGGAGTTCTACACTTTCTTTCATACAAGGCTTCAAATGGTGCCATCTTGATACTCTCTTGATAACTGTTGTTGTAAGAGAACTCAGCCAAAGGTAGCCAAGATTCCCACGATCCTTTAGCTGATAAGACACATGCTCTCAACATATCTTCTAGAATTTGATTTAGTCTTTCAGTCTGACCTGAAGTCTGAGGATGATAAGCGGTACTGTGCAGTAACTCGGTTCCCATACCCTCATGCAGATGAGTCCAAAAGTGAGCAGTAAACTGCGGTCCCCTATCGGACACGATAGTCTTGGGCACACCATGCAAACGAACAATCTCAGCGATGTAGCGATCAGCGTATTGAGGAGGTCTGTAGGTGGTCTTGACAGGTAGGAAGTGAGCTGACTTGGTAAGTCGATCGACAATCACCCAAATTGAATCATTTCTCTTTTGTGAAGTCGGCAATCCAGTGATGAAATCCATGCTGATGTCATCCCACTTCCATGCAAGTACCGGTAGAGGATTCAGTAAACCTGCCGGCTTCATGTGAATGGCCTTAACACGACAACAAGTATCGCATCGAGCCACATAAGCTGCTATCTCTTTCTTCATCTTGGTCCACCAGTATCGAGGTCTCAGGGCATGATACATCTTGTTGCTTCTAGGGTGAATGGATAGCTTAGAAAGGTGGGCTTCATCCATCGTCTTGTTCTTGAGTTCACGGTCCTTCGGTATGACGAGACGGTTGTCGAACCAAAGTACACCATTATCGTCGAGCCTAAAATGTGGAATTGATTCCTTCTTCATTCTTTCTTTGAGATGATAGATACCAGGATCAGTCTTTTGGCCTTCAATGATCTGTTGATCTAGAGAACACTGAACTTGGATATTGTGCATGACTGCAGGATGCAACAAATTGAACCCATCTTCGACAACGGCTCTACAGCATGATGATGTGACTTGCGGCTCAATGCATCTGCCACTACGTTTGCCTTGCCAGGGTGATAGTGTACTTGCAAGTTGTAGTCTTTGATCAACTCTAACCATCTTCGCTGCCTCATGTTGAGTTCAGGCTGAGTAAAGATGTACTTGAGACTCTTATGATCGGTGTAAATATTGCACACATTTCCCAGCAGATAATGCCTCCAAATCTTCAAAGCATGGACAACGGCTGCTAACTCCAAGTCATGAGTTGGATAGTTGACTTCATGTTTTCTCAGCTGATGTGAAGCATAAGCAATGACTCGGCCATCTTGCATTAACACACAACCCAAACCAATCTTCGATGCATCGCAATATACATCAAAAGGCTTCTCGATATCTGGCTGTGCCAGAACAGGGGCAGTGGTTAGCAATTCTCGCAAGGTGCGAAAAGCTGCCTCACACTCCTCTGTCCAGATAAACTTGTGACCTTTCTGTAGCAAACTCGTCATTGGCTTGGCAATCTTAGAGAAATCTAGAATAAAACGGCGATAATACCCTGCCATTCCAAGAAAACTCCAAATCTCGTGAACTGACGTCGGTGACTTCCAGTCCATATCTTCCTGTACCTTGCTTGGATTAACTGAGATACCATTTTTAGAGATAATATGACCGAGGAAAGTAACTTCCTTTAGCCAAAATTCGCACTTGCTAAACTTGGCATACGGCTTATGCTCTCTAAGTCTGGTTAATACAACTCTCAAATGCTGAGCATGTTCTTCTTCATTTGCAGAGTAAACTAGAATATCATCCAAGAATACAATCATAAACTTATCCAATTCTGGCATAAAAACTAAATTCATTAGATACATAAAGTATGCAGGAGCATTTGTTAAGCCAAAAGATATAATAAGATACTCATACAACCCGTATCTAGTAACGAACGCAGTTTTATGCACATCTGACGGGCGAATCTTAATCTGATGATACCCTGACCTCAAGTCAATCTTGGAAAACACCTTAGCTTTGGACAACTGATCAAACAGAATATCAATCCTCGGAAGAGGATATTTGTTCTTGACTGTTACGGCGTTGAGCGGCCGATAATCTACACATAGCCTCAAGGAATGATCTTTCTTCTTCACAAACAGAGCAGGACAACCCCACTCAGATGTACTTGCAGGATAAAACCTAACTTGTTAAGCTCAAATAACTGCTTCTTCAACTCTGCTAACTCATTGGGTGGCATACGGTATGGTCTCTTGGATATCGGTGCTGTACCAGGTAGAATGTCGATTGCAAACTCAATCTCCCTATCAGGCGGCAACCTAGGCAAATCTTCAAGAAAAACATCAGGAAACTCACAAACCACTGGAATCTCAGAAAGAGAAGAAGCTTGAATAGCATAGGTCAACTTGGTCATGTCTGCAACTCGAGACAATAATACCTGGAAAGTGTCATCACTACAAGGATCCTTCAGGGTAACTGTTCTATTCCCCGTATCAATGACCACTTGGTTATCCTTCATCCAATTCATTCCCAGGATAACATCCAATGTCAAACCAGGCATGACTACCAAACTAACTCTAAAGCACTTGCTGCCCATTGAAAGAGTTGCTCCCTCAAGCAATTGGTTAGATATGACTTCCGCACCAGCGGAACTTATACGATAGCCAAACTCTAATTGCTTAAGTTCTAACTCATGTGACCGTGCATATGCTTGACTCATAAAAGAATGCGATGATCCAGAATCAAACAAAACAACTGCAGGGTGTTGGTTGATAAGAAACGTACCCGCGGTAACTGGTTCTCCTTCGGGGATCTCATCCACGGTGGTGTGGTGCACACGAGCTAGGTAGGTTGCCTGCTTCTTGGGGTAGGGGCAGTACTTGGCAAAATGACCCATCTGATTGCAGTTGAAGCACGGGCCCCTTACGGCTGGTGCTGCGGCCGTTGAACCACTGGTCTTGGCTCGAGCTTGTGGGGCAGGAGGCCGATACGTCCTCTGGTTCTTCGGGGATGGTGGAGCTGTGGGATTCCTTCTTGGGGCTAGTGCTCAGAACCTCGAACCTTGTGCAGGGGGACGATACTGCGGATGATTCACCATTGGAGCTCTAAACTGAGAAGATCCCGCCTGAAAGTTCCTCTTGGGGTTCTTAGAGGCAGCATGGAGGTTGTTGTTGTTTTCTTGGGTCAAGCAATCACTGATAAACTCGTTGAAGGTGGTTCTGGAACTGATGCCCATGGTGTTGAGGCCCCTCTTGAAACTGGCTATCTTCTTTTCCTCAGTATCCACATAACTAGGGGCATAACGGGACAAGTTGTTGAACTCGTGGAGATACTCATTCATGGTCTTGTTGCCTTGTGTAAGCTTCATGAACTCAGATACTTTCATGGCCATCAGCCCAGGAGGAACGTAGGTGCTGCGGAACACCTGATTGAACTGATCCCAAGTGATGGGAGCATGAGGTGGAAAAGTGGTACGTTGATGGGACCACCAAATCCTAGCTGGGCCTTGCAGTTGATGGGCTCCATACTCGACCTTCAAAGACTCCGTCATATGAAGAAGACGGAACTTGTCCACCATCGTGTTGATCCACTCTAGAGCTTCAAGAGGTTCTTTAGCTTGTAGGAACTTGGGTGGATCTGTATCAAGGAAATCCTTGAATGTACTATACTGATTGACTTGGCGATCACGGTGGCCTCCCTGGCTAGTGTTGGCCGCAATATCGCATAGTGTAGCTTCCATGTTGCGTTGACTGCCAAGGAACTGTTGGAACAACTGCTCCGCGGTCAACGGTGGGGGGGGTGGTGGTGGTAGATCAGTCCTGTGATTTCCACCGTTGCTTCCGTTCCCTCCGTTGCCACCATCTCCACCGTTTCCTCCACTACCGGCAGTGCCCTCATCGATCATATTGCCGCTAGCGGTGCGGCATGTTCCCACCATCTGCATATTTCGGCAACAAGCAATTATTAAGTGATGTTACAACATTGTAAGCGAATGTAATAATTATGCCAATGAATTATTGGAAGAAATAAAATCCATTCAACAATCACAAAGGCACAAAGATTCATTTCCACAATTCATAACATCACCAATTAGATTACTGAATAACATCATCCGAGGCATACAACATCCAAAATTGCCAGCATACATACACTGGACTTTAGGCGTTCGGGTAGCACCACATACATGAAGATCCAACACATGAGTCACATCTCATAAGATTACATGCCAACAACAAAAGAAACAAAAGCGCAGCTAAGACTAGCGATAAAGCTACTAGCCTACTCGTGCTCACTCTCTACGTCAGACTCAGCGGCAAGAACAATATCTCCAGCAGGTGCAGGTGCAGGTGAAGGTGGTAGGTCAGCGTCCTCCTCGCCTCCGTCAGCGTCGATGACTCCAGGCTCTAGCTCTGCAGCTCCAGGCTCGTGGTGAGGGTGAAGCTGGTTGTACAGCTGATGGTATTCCTCGTGCAACTGCTCAATGTAGTAGTCCCTGTCAAAGAGCAAGTGCCCCAGCTGATGGGCATCGTTCAGGGCTTCATTCCTCTCTACTACAAGGCGTGCCATCATGCGGTCGCCGTTTCTCTCACCCTCCTCCAAGCGTGCAACTCGTGCGCGCAGACGGGCGATCTCTCTGTCTACATCTCTCTCTCTGGCCAAGGCGTCATCCCTGTTAGCTATGACAAGGTTCAACTGCAGCCTCAAATCTCGGACATGATCCGAGTGTCTTTTCTTCATCTTTAACTCCCTTTTCCTCATCACCTTGTTCCAATCCGCAACCTTGTACAAAGCTGCCTGAGTAGCATCATAGGTCTTCATCATGGCGTACATTGCACTCATCGCTGCGTTGTCACTGCCCTCGATCTCATCAATCCCAGGCCAGCGAGACCTGCTGGGGGACTGCTCCCAAGCTGTGTCTGAAGGGTCACCTCTAGGAAAGACTCCTGCTAACGCCTCTGCTAGGCTCAGTGGAAAGCGGTCCATGATAGTGCGCAGGACAAAGAAGGCGGCTCGCTAGCCCCCTTCCCCGAGGAGTGACTCCATAGGCCCGGAGACGCCATCCCTCCCACTCGAGTCCTCGTGTAGTGGAGGGACGGTCACCTCCACATAGACCATGTCGTCCCCCCACATTGGGTTCCTCTGTCACCCAAGAGTACATCGGTCGCTGCTCCTCAGTGTAGCCCACGTGACCAAGCACTATCCAGAGAAGTGTGGGCATACCAAACTCCTCCAAAAAGTGATCCTCCCTGACAACCGTGCGGGGAGCAAGCTGCCTGCGAGGTACCCCCCCTCCTGTGGACTTGCGTGCGGTCCGCTTCGTGCGGGCCATCTGTTTAGAAATTTATCCCGAGTGAGACAAGTGATTAATTAACAAATTTTTATTTAATAGAAATAATCAATTTATAAGGGAAGGGTAAATGCAATGACAAGAGATGAGCAAACATGATGTATGCACGTATCTTACGTTCTCACAAACTTAGCAAAAATAATTCTAGCGGTATAAACGGTGACATACAACGTTCTCTCATAGCGTATAACTAGACGTTCTACACGAATCGCTGTTATGTACCTGCAGAAAATCCATTTCAGCCCATCCCAATAGTATAAATAAATGCATTGCGGAAATGTAAAGATTAAATACTCACACATACGTGCATTTCCAAATACACGCACATGTAGTGCAACTACCCGATCCTCGTCCTCATGACGGCATCGTCTCAACAGACGGCACAACCCACAATTAAACACCTTGGTAAATACATGGTTTTGACATGTAAGTACTTTCGGCATCACACTAGCACTCCCCTAGATTGCCGGTTGGACAACCATGCTCTCACAACTCACACTTACCGAGACGTAGAGGCAATTTGAACCATACATTACCATTCAAGCGAATGGCACCCATACAATTACCTTGCTGCATGGGCAACAGTGAAAAGAAAATATGATGCAAGCCCCCAAGTTAGTACTTGAATAGCCACCTAGTGTCCTTAATTGGGCATAAAGGATATGACCACTGGCACACTCTTAATTTTACAAATAAGATTTTATCCAAAGACCTATAGATCTATAAGTTAAAAATTCAGTTTTAAAACCAAATGCTTTTGTTTTAAATACACATGTGAACAGTAATCGCTAAACCTTGCTCTGATACCAGCTGTAACAGAACCGTCCAATTTATAAAAGCATAAGTGCAAAAATCACTCGCCACGCAAGTAATTAGTACACTTAAGCCCTTATAAACCCGGTAGTCCGAAAATCTCGAAGGATTTCAAACAAACATCATCAACCAAGATCGTACAAGTTTAACGTCACCATCCACACGTTACAACATTTCACAAATAGTCCAATAATATCAAAGTGCGGAAAGTGAAGTTATTACAACTATAGTCTTCAAATACGAGTAGCGAAAACAAAGTAGTTTTAAAAGCTCAACCCAACACACACTTAAAGTTTAGTGTAGTGCCAGCTGACAGTCAATCCACCAAAAGCAGTTGAGGAGAATATTAAGAATGACCTTACCCTTGGTCTTTTAATCCACTGGATAAAGACAGGTCTAGAAGTACCCGTGGAAGGTATGCCCGTCTGCACAAACAACAAGCGGGAAAACCCTGAGTACGAGAAGGTACTCAGCTAGACTTACCCGACTGACTTAAAATAAAAGACTCCAAGGAGTATGACAGGCTTTATCAGGGGACAGCTTGACTCTTTTACGGAAAAGCAGTGGTAACCATTTTATAGTGATAGCTCAGCTTAATCATTCCTATTTATGCTAGGTGAGCACCTATACTAAGCATCATTATAGTATATTAATCATGATTAAGCAATCAGGTAGTAACCATAATTCATAACAACTTAATTCATCGTCATCTTTAACCACATTCCATAATCATTACTACGATGGTGTAGCTCAAGTCAAGTGTTCACTGTCCAGGAACGATGGTGATTCGAATCGATTACTACTAAGCTCAGGGGGTATTCCTCACACAAACCACACTCACCCGCTAAAGTGAGCTACAGGTCACCGTGGCACATATCCGGGAAGAAACGCGGTTTCGACTGGAACCACCGTACCCAGAGGCCACCCAACTGCCTTAGCCAGCCTTGCTGGACCTCGAACTTACTCTTCGCGTCCCCGTGGTCCCCTATCCATCTCCAATACGGTGCGAACGGATCGAGAGCCGGCCTGAATAGTGTTAGGCTTCACGGTCGGAACGACTTATCCGGCCAGCTAAGTGTGAGGCATGCGTTCAACATGACTCGAGGGACACGCAACGGCACGGTTCTTAATCGACACAGACGGAATCACTATGGTCCGAAACCCCATAAGACTCCATCCGGTCTCCATTTATCACAATCATAACCATTAACCAGATGATATCAATATAAGCTCTTTCATCAATCATAAGTAACCACCTATGCTCGCGGATGACAGGGAATCACCCGACTTTTACCGTCTAAGCAAGCTAAGCAATAAACTCGCCCTAGACTAGCAGGGTAATCAAGGTAGGGTATTCAAGGGTAAACAAGGATTATAATGCAACAACGGTTACACACAACTCCTATACCTAATGCATCAATCATAAAGCATAATTAGACTGTTAGAAAGCATAGGTAAGTAATGCTCCGGGGCTTGCCTTTCTCGAAGTCACTCGCGAAGTGATTCGGGCACTCAGGTAGATCGTCCTCTTCGGTCACCGGCTCCTCTTCGAGTCCTTCCTGCTGCTGCTCCTCGACTGGGCTCTCCTCGTATGGTGAAGTTAGGGGGCCCTCCTGCGAACCTGTATGATGCAAATGCCTGATATAAACATAGAGAATGCATAGGTGCGATGCTCATGAATGAAGATGATTAACAGTTCATTTGATAGAGTAGGTGCATATCTCCTCTCTACTAACAACTTTATCTCATTTATCGAGTGTGCATATCTCTTCTCTAAACACTTAGAGAAGTGTATAAAGAAGGTGGGTATGCACACACACATACACATAACATGTGCATAAAAGAGAAGTAACACTACTCATAAGTCAAACATCATATTTCTGATATGGTACTGCATAACATGACCAACAAGCAAGACATAATTAAAAGTGCCCAAAAAGCAATATAGAACTTATTAAAACCATCAATTCAAAGCCTTATCATTTCATGTGAATTTAAGGGCTTGAACTGTGATCTCTGTCTAAACAGTCTAGAAAATTCTACAAAAATTATAGGAGCTACATCATACTAAAACAGAGCTATGATAAAATTTTCATCACATTTTACTAAGTACAACAGCCTACACAGAAAGATGAAGCAGCAGGACAGAATTGCACATTTAACAACTTTATACAGTGAAAAGTATCAAACAACAGATTTCATATTTTTAACTAGAACTTCTTAGCACAAGAGCAGTCAACAAAAATTACCAGGTCATAACTCCTCATAATTAATTTACTAAAAATCATTCAAGAAAACAGCCTAAAATGCAATTAAATCACATCTTCATATTTTTACACAGGAACTGCATGGCATATATTTTTCCCAGAAAGTATATCATACAACAAGTCTAACAAAACAAGATTCACATTTTTCTGAGCAATATACAATTTACCATGCATTTAACCAGATTTCAGCATTTATAGCATTTAAATAAATCCATACAGAAAAAAAGTATTACCAAAAATGCATTTCATATTTTTCACAGATAGATCTACTCACAAGCAACCTAGCAAAACAAGTTTCACTCAATTTGGATCACATCTACCCGAGATATGAATTTAAACGTTTTAAATCAAAATCTGGAAATCTATTTTTTATTTAAACCGAAACCCTAACCCTATGTGGACCTGGTCCAGTGGACCATGAGCCACTGACATGCGGGCCCCGGGTCAACCCGGCTCTACCCGTCGGGCGGCCGAGACAGGGCACGGCCGACGGCCGGCGCCCTGCTGCCGACGGTGAGACGGGCCGGCGGCGGTGGGTGGCACCCACGTGCTCCCCCACCGCACGGCGCACCCGCCCGGTGGTGTTGGGTGCACCGGCGGTGACTCCTAGCGGCGGCGCTAGGTGTGGTGGCGGCTGGCGGCGCTGCATGGCCGCCGGTGAGCCGTCTCGGCGGCCCGGCCGCTGTGAAGCGGGCCGTGCTCGCGGAGGTGTGGGCGAGGCCGGCCAGAGCGTTAATCGGCTCGATTGACCCCGCCGTATGCTAGCACAGCCTCCTAGGACGCATAATGCACGCGGTGGCGAGGGTGAACGGCGGTGGAGCACTGGTCGCAAGAAGCCGTGAGCTCCGGTGAGCTCCAAAGAATGGCGCAAATGGCGGAAAACCCTAAATGCAAAGCTCACCTAGGCTCGGCGTGCTCGGCTAGCTCCTGCGGTGAGGCGGGAGGTGGGCGAGGCGGCTCGGTGACGCGATTTGGTGGACGACGGGAGTCCGACGAGCTCAAACGGCGGCGGCGGAGCTCGGAAATGGCGGTGGCGCTGCCTCTCCTTCCTCCCGCTCGACAGAGCGAGAGAGAGGCAGAGTGTAGTGCGCCGCGCTGCCGCGGGCGGGCCCACATCGTCGGAGAACGGCTACGCAGAGCGAGAGAGAGGCAGAGAGCGGGAGGTGTAGTGCGGCAGGGCGCGGTGAGCGCGTGGTCGCGCTGTTCTGCGCCGGTCGGGCCACGGCGCCGCTGGCGGACGTGGCCGCGGGCCGAAGTTGGGCCGCTGCCCGCTTTCGATTCTTGGCAATTTCTTTTTTAATTTAAATCGGAACCAAGCAAAATGCCCCTTTTTGACTAATTTAAAAGCATTTTCATAGAGAGTGCCAAAAACAAAGTTGTAGAGAATTAAAAACTGAACAACTTTCATTTAAGGGTCAAGTTCAAATTTCAAATAAAATTTGAACTATAAATTCTTTTTGAATCAAGGGCATTAAAAGGGGATTTTTCCAATTATTTTCTTTTTGCTCGAAATGCACCAAATCTTTTGCAATAAAATTTGACAAAACTTTTCAAATTACTGGGCAAGTGAATCCAAACTTGATCAAGTCATTTGCAAGGAAATTAATTAACTAAGCAATCAATCAAGTAAGTATTTAATAAATTAAAAATGCAAACACATGAAATAATGAATGCATTTAGGGTTTATGCTTGATGATGCTCATGCTATGCTTAATGAGTAATTAAAGTTAATTATGGCCTAATGCAATGCTTAACACTTGAGGTGTTACATGCGGAAGCTCAAGTCAACTTCATGCGCGAGATGTCGACCGGTCCATCCCAGAGCCGCCGCTCTCGTAGCACGCACCGCGGTCGCGGGGACCGGGCTGAAGGCGGCGACGCCAACGACCGGGATCGGGAAAGTCAGCGTGAAGCTCAGCCCGCTCAACGTCAGGAGCGCGGTAACCGCCGAAGAGATGGTGGCAACAGGCAACCACCACGCGTACCCCAGGAGGTCAACCAGCCCGACCTCCGCAACATCATCGACAACCGATATCGAGCTCGGCACGGGGCCCTAGGTCCCAAATCCTTCTCTGATAGGCTACGCCAAGTAAATTGGCCCAGAAGCTTCAAGATTGGAGACTTGAAGCATTACGACGGCAAAGCTGACCCCGAACAGTGGATGGTCATCTATGAGACGACTGTCCGTGCAGCCGGGGGTGGCGAACATGTCATGGCAAACTACCTTCCGGTGGTGCTCGGGGAATCCGCAAACCGGTGGTTGATGCACCAAAGGGACGGTTCTATCCATAGCTGGCCGCAGTTACGGCAGATGTTCGTAGACAACTACAGGCCAACCTGCGAGCAGCCCGGCACCAAGTATGAGCTTGCCCTAATCCAGGACTCTCCCCATGAGTCCTTACGGCATTATATCCGCTGTTTCTCTGAAGTCTGGATCACCGTCAAAGACCTCAGCGTCCCAGAGCCCATCAGGATCTTCATTGCTGGGCTCCGACAGCCACGCAACGCCGACCTCCGCAAAGAACTCCTGTTCAAGCAGCCGGCAACGATGGAGGAAATGTTCAATATTGCCCAAGAATGGGCGCACGTTGACGAAGCCCTCGTCCAATACGATGATGGCACCCACGACATATACAAGCGTATTCAACCTCGCGATGACAACGACAGAGATCCAGACTACGACCGACGGGGACCTCGCCCCGATCGTCGCAACTCCAGACAAGAAGACCGCGGCGGCAATCGCCGCGACGACCGAGGTAACGAACGCCGTGATAATCGGAATACCGATCGTCGCGACGACGACCGACCGTACAGGCGGCGGGACGACACAACAGGGATCGCCGTAACCGCGGCAACCGCCCGCGCAACTTTGTTAACAACATCGACAAAGGCCAGAAGCGCGAGGTCGACGGCGACTACGGCGAATACGACAAGATCCTCAATAGTGACTGCCCCCGTCATCCTAACAAAGGTCACACCTTTGGCGAATGTCACGGCTTCACCAGCATCTTCGCCCACAAAAGGCAGCGTACCAACAAGAAGGGCTATCCTAAGAAGCCCAGTACGCGCACCAAGTCCGACGACGACGGCAAGAACCCGCGTCACGCCTACAAGGACCCAAAGAAGCATGCGACCGCCATGATCTTCGGAGGCAAGGGCGCCACGGAGAACGCGCGGGAGAAGAAACTCCTCAAGAGGCGCATTGTCGCACTTTCAGAGGCCGATACGCTCATCGCCGACGTTCGAGCTCCAGCCTGGTCGGAGCAGCCCATATCCTTCAGTCGATCCGACATGTGGGCCAAACTACCTGACGCAGGTCGCTTTCCTCTGGTCCTCGACCCAGTAATCGGCAGCGTCCGCTTTGAGAAAGTGCTGATAGACGGCGGCAGCGCTCTTAATATCCTTTTCCACCATACTTTCATAGAGCTTGGTCTATCAGAGGATCAGCTCGAGCCCTGCGATTCACCGTTCTGGGGCATCATGCCCGACAAGCCTTCTATGCCCCTCGGGCAGATCACACTGCCCGTTCAGTTCGGCACACCGCAGCACTTCTGTGTCGACTACGTCAACTTCATCGTGGCCGATTTCAACGGCGTGTACCACACAATACATGGCAGGCCTGCCCTCACCAAGTTCATGGCTGTACCGCACTATGGCCTTCTTGTCCTCAAGTTGGCAACCGCGCAGGGTATCCTGTCCCTCCGCGGCAATGTCCTCATGGCTCATGCATGCGAGACAAGTGCGCTCGCCGCCGCCGAGGCCGAAGAAGTTAAAGCACGCATGGAGGAAGCTACTTTCCAACTCAGGACCTCTAAGCCCGCTGTTGGTATTTGTTAACGCAAACAGATAAATCCGCAAGCGCACGGATACCGCTATAGCTTTCACCCGAAGTATTCCTAGGTATTGATTTTCACAGGGAACGAGAAGTGAACTAGAAAGGATCAAGGTCGTTCAAGGAATAACTATTTTTGGTGGGTAGAGAGGGGTTTCCTAAGGTTCTTCCAAGAGAACTAGTTGACTAAGGTTCAGGCTTACTAAACTTCACTTACTTCGGAGCAGCGGTTCCTTTCCGACTCTCGACAAGACTGGGAAACGGTAGTCAGGGTCAGGCCGCCAAAAGCTCTACGAAAACACCAACCCGAACGTGGTGGAATACAAAGGCCTGGTCAGAGCTGTCACCTCTAGGGCTGCCACAACTATCCGTGGGGTTGGGCGCAAACTTAGGTAAACTCTAGCCTAGACACCACGCCTACGCTAGCGATTACTACTCCAATCCGGTACCTGGACTAGAGCACTCGGTCGAGCGGAGATCCCGTAAGTAAAGTAAAGCGAGAACTGAATTTAATCAACTAGAAATATTAGAATTACCAAAAGAAGAACCTGAATAATACTCGGATGAGTCGTCTCCGTAGAGGTACAAGAGTCGAGGAGAGGCCGACACCTCCGGCCCTCCTACGCTCCTACTCAGGACACCGAGTACAAGAAGGAGAGGAAGCCGACAGCTCCGGATTCCTCCTCCACTCTCTTTCCTCTCCTCTCTTCCCTCTTTTCTATACTACAACTAGGTGGAGAACACCTAGAGGGATACAACTACTAAAGATAGGAAGAATTGCTCAAGTGTAGAATCATCTTGTGGGAGAGGGGAGGCCTCCTCTTTATAGGTGGAGAGGAGGGGGTTGAATGGAAGATTTTCCCCTCTTGAATAGCCCAAACCGACCTCCAAACCAACGTGAAGGTGCATTGATTGAGGCAAGAACCACCAGAACCACCATGGGTACGTCGGTTGCTACCGCCTTACGAAAGATGGGCCCGAACTGCCTCAGTGGGGGTACGGGCGCACCATGGTGCGGCTGCACCAAGATGGGCTCCAATCAGGCCCATCTTTGGTGGGTGCATCGGGCTTGTCGTTAGCTTTCCGAAAAGGCCTGGATCACTGAAAACGGAGTTCGTATGCATCCTGGGCGTCCAAATTACCGAGGACTACTCCTGCAGCCTGGGCCGGATTTGGGATTTGTTCGGGCTTTCACTTTTTAGGATCATGTTTGGTGTTTGTATCTATGCTTGAGCCTTTTTTATGTATATTGTGTAGCCCTTTATGTGCGTATTTTTATGTATTTCTGGCATGTTCTCCTGCAAGTAGTAAATCACCAAAACTCGTGGAATTCATTAGTTACAAACCCTGACACTAAGCTTTGGTGATCATATCCTTTGATTTTATGCAAGAGTTGGCGCTTATTTTTATGCGTTAAGGACCGCCAACACCCTTGAGCTCGAGCCTCCACAAGCAAAGACCAGCCCTAAAAAGAGATTACCAAGGCAAACAAGAAGGTCAACCTAGTCCCCAGAGATCCCAGCAAGACGGCGATGATCGGGGGCAACCTTGACCCCAAATAGGAAGACACGCTCGTCCATTTCCTGCAGGAAAACATAAGCATTTTTGCGTGGAAACCTGCTAACATGCCCGGTGTCCCCAGGGAACGGATCGAGCACTTCCTTAATGTCTTCAAGACGGCTAAACCAGTCAAGCAGAAGCTACGACGATTCGCTCAGGACAGGAAGGAGGCAATTAGGGCAGAGATAACCCGGCTCTTAGATGCCGGCTTCATTAGAGAAGTGTACCATCCGGATTGGTTAGCAAATCCAGTCCTTGTACGCAAAAAGAATAATGAATGGAGGATGTGCGTTGATTACACCGATCTCAACAAACACTGCCGAAAAGACCCCTTTCTGCTCCCTCGCATCGACGAGGTGGTCGACTCCACCGTGGGTTGCCAATTGCTTTCTTTCTTAGATTGCTACTCGGGCTGTCACCAGATCGCCCTCGCTTTAGATGATCAGGAAAAAACATCGTTCATAACTCCTTTCGGTGCTTACTATTACACGAGCATGTCTTTCGGCTTAAAAAACGCTAGTGCAACATACCAGCGCGCCATACAACAGTGCCTCGAAGCAGAGATCCGTGATGGACTGTGCGAAGCATATGTCGACGACGTAGTGGTGAAAACGAAAGAGGCCTCGACTCTGATCGATGACCTTGATAGGACCTTCAAAGCCCTAAATGTGTTTCAATGGAAGCTCAACTAGAACAAGTGCGTATTCGGTGTTCCCTCTGGCGTACTTCTCGGTAGCGTGGTTAGCCAAGACGGCATACGTCCTAACCCTGAGAATGTCAAAGTCATGCTAGATATGAAGCCTCCTAAATGCGTCAAAGACATCCAAAAGCTAACAGGATGCATGGCCGCCCTTAGCAGGTACATATCCCGACTCGGTGACAAGGGTCTTCCCTTCTTTCGTTTGCTCAGAGCGAGGAGAAGTTTGTATGGTTTGAAGAAGCCGATGCCGCCTTCAACGAGCTCAAGACCTACTTATCCTCACCACCCGTCCTCACGGCACCCACAGGGGATGAGCACCTGCTGCTCTACATTGCCGCCACCGACAGAGTGATCAGCACCGTCCTGGTGGTCGAGCGCAACGAACCCAAGTTCGTTCATCCCGTCCAGCGACCAATATATTACATCAGCGAGGTACTGAACGAGACCAAGCAGCGATATCCGCATGTCCAAAAGCTCCTTTATGCGATCCTGGTCACTAAAAAGAAGGTCTCGCATTACTTCTAGCAGTACCACATTACTGTGGTTACCGAGTACGCGCTCGGGGACATCTTGCGCAACAAGGACGTCACCGCAGGGTATTGTCAAGTGGGCAATCGAGCTCGGCCCTTTTTCAGCTCGGATTCAGCAAATAGAAGTACTATAAAGTCTCGTGCCCTTGCCGACTTTTTGGTCGAATGGATGGACATAACGTTACCCGTATCTGATACGGTTGAAGAACAATGGAAGATGTACTTCGATGGCTCGCTAAATATAGGTGGCGAGGAGCCGGAGTTTTCCTCATAGCACCTTCCGGGGGTCAGCTCCGATATGTTCTGCGTATCCACTTCAAAGCTTCCAATAACGCCGCCGAATATGAGGCCGCATTGCATGGACTCCGCATTGCTGTTGAGCTTGGCGTCAAGCGGCTTCTCGTCTATGGCGATTCGGCCCTGGTCATTAATCAGGTCAACAAAGATTGGGACTGCACCAACGAAAAAATGGATGCCTATGTGGCCGCGATCCGCAAACTTGAAGACAAATTCTATGGCCTTGAGTTCATCCATGTGCCCCGGGCGGAGAACCAAGCAGCTGACGAATTGCCCAAACTAGGGTCATCCCGATCAGAAGTCCCTCATGGGGTCTTCGTTCATGACCTGATCACGCCATCCATTCACGAGGGGAAGCCGGACAAAAGGCAGCAGTCTCCTGATCTGTTACCTTCATCGAATCCTGACGCACAGCCACCGCCTAATCCCGACACTTCCCATCTGGTGGCTCCGGTTAGCAAACGGGTCGACCAGTCTTCAGGTCCAGACAACAGTTCGGAGCTCGACCACCAGCCTGGGCTCAACAGCGACACGATCGATCAGTCGGACGACCAACCTAAGGCCCCTCCATCAGATTGGAGGTTGCCTTTCATCCAAGATACCTCACCAACAAGGTAGTGCCGGGGCGATAAGAATGAAGCGGAGCGCCTCGTCCGTCGAAGTCACAACTACATCTTAGTTGACGGCCAGCTTATGCGCAAAAACGCCAAGGCTGAAATACTCCAGAAGTGCGTTGCACCGGAGGACGGCATCGCTCTACTAGGCAAAATACACTCTGGCACATGCGGTAACCATGCGGCATCGCGGACGCTGGTCGGCAAAGCTTTTCGAGCTGGTTTCTACTAGCCCAGCGCCGTGGCCGATGCCGAACACTTAGTTCGACACTGCAAGAATTGTCAGTTTTTCGCCAAGCAGATTCATGTCCCCGCACATGAACTTCAGACGATTCCAGTCTCTTGGCCCTTTTCATGCTGGGGACTCGACATGATCGGACCATTCAAAACAGCACCAGGCGGTTTTAAGTACGTCTATGTCCTCATAGACAAGTTCTCCAAATAGATCGAGTACAAACCCCTAGCCAAAGCAACTGCAAAGAAGGCTTCAGAGATGCTTAATGATGTCATTCACCGTTTTGGCATCCCCAACAGCATTATCACCGACCTCGGCAGTACGTTCACAGGAAGTCACTTCTGGGATTTCTGTGATGACTTGTCCATACAAGTCAAGTACGTGTCTGTCGCTCACCCAAGGGCCAATGGACAGGTCGAGCGCACCAACGGCATGATTATCGATGCCCTGCGTAAGCGTTTATTCCGCGAAGATGGTTTGTACCCAGGGCGATGGTTGAAAGAACTACCAGCTGTGATCTGGGGCTTGCGTACCCAGCCCTGTCGTAGCACGGGCGTCTCCTCGTACTTCATGATATTTGGCTCTAAAGCTGTACTACCTGCCGAGGTCGCTCACCGGTCTCCTAGGATCAAGTATTTCGATGAAGACGCCTCGGATGAAGCACGGGAGCTCGATATCAACACCCTGGAAGAACGACGCCTTGACACGTGCGTTCAGAACGCTCGGTACTTGGCTAGCCTGCGTCGTTACTACAACCGCAACGTCAAAGATCGCTTTTTCGTTGTCGGTGACCTGGTGCTCCGGCGCAAGCAGAAGACGGAAGGCCTTCACAAGCTGTCCTCTCACTGGGAGGGGCCATTCATGATAAAGGCAGTCACTAGGCCTACATCTTATAGGCTCTGCACTTTAGATGGCATCGATGTACCCAGCTCCTGGCACATCGAGTAGCTTATAAGATTCTACCCTTGATAGGCGGCATAGAATAAGATATGTATCTTTTCCTTTCCTTTGTATTCAGTTGAAGTTAATAAAGTTCGGTTCATGATTCACCTCCTTTGTGCAAATGTTTTATCTGTAAAACATACTTTTCAATAAGCCGTACAGTCTAATGCTCCGACAGGAACAATCAGAAAAGGCACTGTCTCTAGTTCCTCCGATCACGTGTTACGGCTCCGAGCCACAGAGCACAGGAGATTCTAGCAGTCGCTCTCTAATGGTACTAGGGTCCTAAGCGTTCCGGCAACAGTGCTGTTCCACAGAGGTCACCTAGTAACCTAACGAGCTGATTCGCTTCAAAGGATGCTACACGACTACACGCATATGAACCTCTTTAAAACTAAGCGAGTCTCATACTCGTTTACTGGTTCAACTTGACTTAAATTAATTGCTTGTTAACCCGCTGAAGTTTCATAATTTTAACCTGTGTTGTTTATGTCGTTTTTTGTAGTTCTTTGTGTTTACCCACCTCAAGCCTTGCAGTTAAGAGTTCCTAGCTCTAACTTAGTTGATGATATCCCAAATATCATTATGCAAGTCAGCGAATATGGATAACTCTAAGTAAATAGCTAAACACTCGGTACAGGCCGAGCACAATAAACAAGTGTATATGTACATCAGGCAGTTTCTCACAAATTTACAAGGAGACGCAGCTATTCAAGAAGCCTGGCTTGATGATCCTTCATCGACCAGTTTGACATTCTGCATTACCCTAGATGCAGTGTCCCAGAAGCCAAGCCGAAGGTCATTCACCTCTTCTGGGCTAGTGTTGGCCGCTGCCCCTTCTTCAACCCTCTTGAGGTCGATTCAGGGGTAGTGCGACTTGGCCAGCGCCAGAACGAAGGACACCGCAAACTGACCCGCTTCACGCACAAAATCTTTGAACAAGGGCCAGGCCCTCTTGCAAAGATCCGTAATAGCTTCGTGGTCCTTTCATCGGTCGATATCTCCACGGCTTCTGGAGACAGCTCTTTCATCAGTGGTCTCAGTCCAAACAAATATTGATAGATGTTAAAGCAATTTTGGGACATAAGGAGAAGGAAGTGGTCGGTTACAGACCTGCCATCTCCAACTTCAGCTCTTCAATGCGCCGCTGGGCGCGTGATAACTCCTGCGCCTTCAGCTGATCGTCTTCCTCCAGTTCTGCATCACAACCAGATATATAGATTTTCTATACAATAGCAGATATTCCAGAGGTGTGGACAGCACTTTTACCTTTCGCCTTCCCTTCAAGGACGCTAACCTTGTACTTCAGGGCGGTGCTCTCACTGTGTAGGTGTTTATTTTCGGCCATAATAGGCCGGAACTGTTCTATCATGTCCGCCCGCTGGTAAGCAACGTTTTGCAGACCCTGAAGAGTATTATAACACATTAGTTCTAGCTAATAATCTAGTCACACACCGAATGCTCATTTTGGGTATGTACCGGCACATGCTCCCGCAGTTGTTTGAAGGAAGTCTCTCTTGGATCGGGGCGTCGACCTTGGATTCAAATACCTGCCACTCTCCATCTTCTACTTGACGAGCTATGAGGCTTATCTTTTCTAGAACCCGTTTTGGTTTCTTAGGATGCCCCATGATCTCTTCCAGTTCTTCAGAAGGGTCTTGAGTGGCAGGTGCACCGGTTCTGGCCCGTGATTGAACCTTGGTCGACGGCGTCCCCCTCCTCGGAACGTGACCGACCACACCTCCCTGAGCTCCCTCATTATCTTCACGATGTGGGGATGGTGGTGCCCTTGGTGGAGAAGGGTGGTCGGTCTCTTGAGCCACTTCGCTCTGGTTCTCTGGAACCTTGGCATGTTTCTCCGATTGCTGGGGACTCCCCTTTCTTCCGTGCTAGCTTGTCTGCAAGACCGGCAGGTAATCATGATCAGCATGATATAATAAATGTATTAAGAACACAGGTGCCCATACCTGGTTGATTGCTTGACGAAGCACTTGAAGCGTCTAGCTCCTCCGCGACTGGATGAGCTGCTCTGACCACCAGCGCCATTTCCCCCACCACCAGACTCTGAGCGTGGTGGTTGAGGATCGGGAGTGGGGACTTTCTGTGGCCCCATCGATGACTGCTCGGGCGCCGCCCTATGAGTCGTCTCCGATCTCCTAGGAGGGTTGTTTCCTCCGCCACCTTCGGTCATCGCTTTGTGTGGCCCTTGGTGGTGTTGTTGTCTGGGCTGGGTTCGTGGGCTGGCGACATGGAGTAATTGGTGGTGGTGGTCGGTCGGCGTGGCTGCTCTTACGAGCGTTTGGCTCGAACTTCCTCGGGGGGGACTGTATCCTCTGCGTCAGAGTCCGAGCTCTCGATTATTGCTCGGCGTCACGTCTCGACCTCCTCATTGATCTTTAGTTTGCCACCGGCCCCGGTACCGGTGGGCTTCGCCTTCTTCTTCTCGGTGGCGGCGGCATTGGGTCCTTCCTCAATCGCCTTTACGCTTCACTGCTTTTTTAGGAACACCAAGTATCCTCTCCGCCTTGGCCACCGTGTTCGACCTCTTCGATGGTTTGGTCCTCTTTTTCTTGGCCTCGGATCGCGTCACCAGTAGGCTATTGTTCCACCGGAATAAGCGACACAAAGGATCGCCGATCCTGTCCAAGACATTATTAAGCCACATTACAGGTCAATCACATGTGCGAAGATTAACTGAAATAGTGCATTATAACTACCCTTCACTTACCGGTGGAGGAGGATTCTTCAAAGTAAATGGAGACACTCCTTCTTTTGGGAAGGAGTACTTGGCAAAGCCTTCAAACATCTTCGACAGTCGGTTCTCCACTTCTTCACGCTCCAGGCTTTCTTTGCTCTCTCGAGACGGGTCTCCGCGCCCTTGGTACTCAAACATGAAGTTCACCCTCTCCTTCAGGGGTTGGACGCGGTGGACAACGAACTGGCTAGCAACCACAATCCTGTCAATCTTGCTGAAATCCATCGGGGATAACAGCTCTTCGACCTAAACCATTTGATCCACATCTGGTTTTTCAGACCACCGGGGATTGAATTGGGGAATCTGAGTGACATTGCAAGGAACTGGTCGGCCTTCAAGATTCTGGTTGATGTAAAACCAGCGCTTTATCCAGTTCTTGGTGTTTGATGTATGTCCAACGGCCATCCAGCGGGACTTTACACCCTCCCTCAATACAACATAGTAACCACCGGCCACTTGAGATCCATCAGACCCCTCCCCTTTCTTCTTCAGGACATACAGGTGGTGAAATAGATTGAAGTGCGGTGCTATCCCCAAATAGCACTCACAGTACGCCACGAAGATAGCAATGGTCAAAATGGAGTTGGGGGGAAGGTTGCAGATTGAAATCGCCTAGAAAATACACAAATCCCTCAGGAAGTTGTGCACCGGAATCCCTAATCCCTGGGAGAAATAATCTTCAAACACGACAATTTCATCTTCATAGGGCTGAGGATAGCGTTCACCTGCTGGCGGCGCCCTCCACACCACCAACTCCGGTGGCGGCAGCAGCCTCCCCGCGCCATTGTCTCCAATGACTTCTCGTCATCGTGGATTTCGCCAATGGGTCTCCATCGGTTTCTTCTACGCCGCTGCCTCCGATCGGGAGATCTTCTTCTTCCCCATTGTGGTTATCGAGCCGCGTGGGTGCGATGCAGAGTGCGCGGACGGCGGTTGTTGAAAACCTAGCTTGTGCGCCGGAGATTGAGGAGAAGAAAGCGGCGGAAATGGCAACGACTGCTGAGTGTGGAAGAGGAAGCGACGGCCGTCGGGCTATTTATACCATGCGGGTGGCCCATTGACTCTTCCGAGGTCACTGTGGACTTTCTTTTTATCCTAATTTTTTAACTGGGCTTTCTTGGGCCGAGTTACCTTTTCACAGTTATTTTTCTTCTACGGTACGATGAGCCGTTTACTAAAGTCATGGTGAGCTAGTCTTCCTGGGGACTAGGCCCACCCGTCGAATACATGGTCAATCTGGTCCACCAGTCGGACTGGGGACTGGGGGCTCTCACAGAAGTCATATATCTAACCCCGATCGACCAGATCAATCTGGTGACTTGGCACATAGCCGAGCTATGTGCTCTTAAGCCCTGGTCAACCAGATCAGTCTAGGGACTGGGCATACAGCCTGGGTATGTACTATTAAGTACTGGTCGACCAGATCAGTCTGGGGACTGAGCCCCTTCGATTAACTAGCGCACTGATCGATCAGCTCAGTTTACGACCAAACTCGGAGCTTTGCATTCATCAAAGAATAACAGAGCATTTAGATTAATTCTGATATATGATTCAACGAAGAACTTAACAATGCAAGGTGACTGCTTTTCCACAGCCAGATTGGGTCATTTAGGACCTAGTTACAAACTACTTGCCTATGACATTTTTACAAAAGATATGACGCCTGGCGAGCTTCCCATGGATCCTGACCCAGAACTTTCTGTTCAAGGACCAGTAAACCCATGGAACTGCAAAAAGCAGTCCTCTACCAAGCGTCTGCTGGCAGGCATGCCTGAACACCTGCCAGGAACCTATGGAGCGTCGTTCATGACGTCCTCCGCGGTCACCTCCTCCACTATGGCATCGACGGCATCATCGAAGTCCTGGATGAGGTGCTCCAGGTCGGCGACGCGTTCTCCTTCACGGAAGACCGACGAGTCCCCCCGGAGATCCACCCCCAGGCGGTCTTTGGGCAAGCCCCGGCGCCGGCGACACGCCCGGCGCACGCCGTGGGACACGAACTCTGGATTCGGCGGGCGTGTTCTCCGGCCGCTCCGGGAGGGAATCTCCCTCGCCCGGTGAAGGCGGCGGCGCTGCTTCCCGGGGGAGGATGGTGCAGGCTCCTCCTCCGGTTGAGCCACCCTCTCGTCGGCCGCCAAACTGGTTGGCCGGGCTTTGTGCGCCTTCGCCTCGGCCTGCTCCAGCGCCCCCATCATGGCATTCACCATTCCCTTGATTCGCCATGGCGACCGTTCTGGTCACCATGGCATGCCGGCTCCTGGCATTTCCTTCGCTGACCTCCTCCACGGCGGGGAATGGCTGCGCGTTCGAAGCACCAATAGCCAGCACCCTGCAAGCGACAAATCAAGTCAGATTGGATTTTGATTTCTCACCAAACTGTGTGTACTACAAGTAATCTGGTAGCTTACCCCGCACTACGGTGGTGCCTGCTGGAAGGACCGCTCGGTGAGTCCTCCGCCGGCCGTTTGCCACGATCCATTTGATGCTGCTGGAGTGTCGCGAGAAAAGATTGGACGAAGGGAGAACTTGGCAACCGGCTAGGGTTTCTTTGGATTTGGGATGCTTTTTCTCCCCGCCGTGCCTTCTATATATAAGCAGCCGTCAGGAAGATAAGCGGGCAAGTGGGAATCGCTGTATAGCTCCGCGACGGATCGCTTTCCCCACGCCTGGAAAGTGCCATCATTGCGGCCACGACCAGAAGCGAACCGCCGCGCACACGTTCTCGATGCAGATTTCTCGGCCTCCGTCTTTGAGATGGTCTTTTGCCCCTCGACGAAGCGAGCGGTTAACTGGGCCGTTAGGTCGGGCCCATTCAGTTAGTTTCTGGCTTTTAGTTGCATCTTTTTCTAGAAAAGGTGATTCTTCTGAGTGATTATCAAGTTTTTTCAGAAAGCTTGCTACAACATGATTCTCATCTTCTAACAACCTTGGGGACTACGTGGGCCCACGTCACTTCAGCAGTGACTGGGCCTGTTCCTAATATGAGTTCTGACCCCTACCATATGTATAGCTTTTCTGAAAGGCTAGTTTCTTCGATTACACAAATGATATCTGATATCATATGCTACTGTGGGCCCACGTCTCTAGATATGAGCTGCTTTTTTCTTTTTTCTTGAGCAACATGCATCTTTCGACAAAGACGGATGAATTTGCTTCTGAGGTCAATTTCTTCTTTGAACCGCCTGGTGTTGTGCTGAACTGGTCGGTTCTTTGCAGAACTGGTCGGTTCTTCGTAGAGCTGGTCGGCAACTCAATGACAAGCTACGACTATGCAAGGTTACAATTCGGACTGGTCGGTAAGCGTCAAAGCGGTGTTATTCCTCAAGATCCATGGTGCTCGGGGACTAGCTGTGGGGGTCTAGACCCCTATACCCTCACGGCTGGCCTTTGGCCTCGACAGACAGGATGGCCCAGCCCACAAGACCAAGACCGATCGGCCTCTTTGGCCTGGTCGGAGTCCCAGGCGGACAATTAAGAGTTACTTCCCATGCAAGGCAACTAGTCGGTCAGGAAACTAATTGTACTCTACCTAGATACGGTTTGTTTATAACCGACCACCTCGGGATTTCAGGATCTGTAACCCTGCCCCCTAATCTATATAAGGTGGGCAGGGACCCCCACCAAAACATCGATCTCTCTCTCAATCCTTTTTCATCAATAACAGAAGAGCAGGACGTGGGGTATTACGCATCAGGCGGTTTTCGTTGACACTTCTTAACGTCGCTACCAAAAATAGAGATAAATGGTTCCCAAGCAATAGGGGTTTAGGAGGCAATAATAATTCATCAGAGGTTCAGGATTAGATGGTTCCTCTTCTCTTCTTCAATGAAAAGAATTGACATCATCCATACTCAGATGGGGTTCTAAAATTATCAAAAAGCAGCATTAACCTCCTCTATTGGATCGGCTCGAGGAAGTAGCTCTACTCTAGTTTTCAAAGGTACAGGTTACTGGCGCAAGAGGCTTGAAACCATTCACGAGACAATATCTAATTTCCCTTTTGACCTTCTAATAAGTTTCCTATTGGTAAACCTATTAACATCAAACTCTCAAACATCAAAGATATGAAAATTTAATGGAACTTGAACTCTATAAAATGAAATAAAGAGGCCACAAGACTCTAAACTTGGAATAATGTGATCGAAGACTCTTCAAAGTTTTAATGGATTGGAGTCTTTATATCTTCTAAAATAGCAAATGAAAGAGACATATTAACACCACAATTGGATTATAATGTGTAAAAGGATGTTTATCAATCGACATAAAAATGAAGAAAAAGAATTAAACAGATGATCTTTTGAAAGTTCGATTCTTCTAACCATTCTTCACTTAAGACGAAATTAACTCTTTAAGTAAACTTTTAAAGAACTTTTACCTCAAAGGATGAATGAAATCAATATTTTTAAATTCCTAGATTCTTGAGGTTTCATAATTACTTATTAAATTGTTATAATCATCAAAAGATCATCTTAATTCAAGCATAAAAATCGGGAAATAGAGTTTCCTCTTTTTATTCAAAAGTTCAGGTTTCAAAATAATAAAGGTTGAGATTCAAGCAATGATTTAGAGTTAATGACTCTTCTTCTTTCTCTTCGGAAGATCATTCAAAATATTCATAAGAATATTTTTGCGTAATATATGATAGTATACATGAAACGCTCCTCAGCGGCCAAATTAAGATATTCTTTATTCTTTTCATTAAGACCCCAAAGAAGTGTTGAAGCATAGGTTATGGCAAAGCAAGACTAGGACCTGAATTTACTCAAAGCTGTCAAAAGCGTTCCCAAGCCTTACCTAATGATTCATTATCTAATTATTTAAAACCTATGATTTCAAAGCATGGTTTAACAACTTTCTTGAGGAAGAATTTAAGACAAAAGCTAGAACATAGCAGCTTTTTCCAATCTCACGACTACTCCCAACATAGGCGCTTATACCCGTGTTTAGCTCTTGGATTAATGAAAGCGGAAAAAAGTTTTTCACTGCCAATGTTTCATCTGCCATGCCTTTAATGTGTAGACATGAACAAGTTTCTTCAAAATCATTCAAATGGGAATAAGGTTTCAGCTACAGAAAAATATTTTCTGAACTAAATGAATTAACCCGGTAAGCTTCAGGCAAATGAAATGTAATAGGTTTAAGATGATTCTTGTGGTAATAAATGCAAGGCCCAGATGGGTGCTCAGAAGTATTGATATAAGAGTTGTGCCTACGGGTTCTATAAAGAAGATAAAAACAAAACTAAGAAAAAACTAAATAAAAAAGGAAAAAGTATAATGAGGAATTAAGTAAACTTAAAGTCAATCTCGGCAAACCGTTCCCGACAACGGCGCAAAAATGCTTGTTGGTATTAATTAAATGCACACACAGAAATAAGATTATCCATAAGCGCCACGGATACAATACCGTTTAGCACTTCACCAAGATAAACCGGTTTTAAATATCGAACCCAAAGGCGGTAGGTAGCGATGACTAAGTCTATCTTTCTTAATGCACCGTCAACATTGAAAATATACGAACAAGGAGAACAATATGGATTACTAGTTAGAGAATAACTTTGAAAGTGGTTGTTTTATATCATATGATCATGGCGATAACTTAGCAGATAAGTAGAAATCAGAGTTCTCTCCTACCAAGCACATGGCTTATGTGTGAAGTGAATCACGGAGGAGGAGTTCAATGAGCTATAGAAGTCACGCTTCACGAGCTATATCAATCGGGGACATTCACAAATGAAACATAACCCCAAACACCACGTCTACGCTCACGAATAATGCTTCAATCGAAACTTATAGATCAAAGTACTCAATAGAGTTGCAAACTAGAAAATAATATATATTTAAAACACACCGCTTTAACCGAGAGTTGACTGAATGATCTCAAGATGCCAAGGCGAGGAGGTTGATCTCGAAGAATACAACAACGAAGGAAACACCTGACAGGCGGAACTCCTCCGAACTCTATACTCCAACTCTGTCTCTCACAATCTCTAAACAAACTAGTTCGTTGAACTAGCCTTTCTTGATTAACTAGCCACTGAATCTAGGGAGATAGGAATTAGGGTTTAAACTCTTGACTCTTCCATTGATCGACTCTCACTCCAGGAGGTCTAGCTACTGTTGCATATAGCTGGAATGAACATCAGCAGTAGGATCAAAGCCAGGCTTAACGTGGGGCCAAGATGCATCCTCAAAGAAGGCGGTGGAGAAGTGCAGAGGGTGACAGTGGGGGCCACCCTAGGAGGTGTGTTTGGTGAGTGCTGGGGCCGACAGCCCACCCAAAGAACTTCGGGCTCCACTTCATTCGGGTGTCTTCTAGATCTTCAGTCCACCTCTGCTTGAGGGAAATTTTTCCATCGCGGTTAGTTTACGTGCTTTTAATACTTTAATCCTCAATTGTACACTTTCTGTGGATAATTGCAAAATAGACAATTCTAAAACTCGTGAAATGATTAATAATAACCCCTATTCTACGATGTATTTAATTTTCTGTAGAGAGGTTGACGGTTAAAGGCCAGACGATTATCTACAAAATCAACAGTGTGTATAAAGAAAGAAAGAAGAAGAAAAAAGGACAATGGTGGAGTGGCTCATCCACCTTCCTAGGGTCGGGATGTCCGCTTCTTCTTGTGTTGTTTTGTCGATCTGAGATGGTCACCCGGTGCCGTCATGTCACTTAGGGTGTTTCCATCCATGCCCTCACGGTGGATGGAGAGGCTGACAGGTTGATTAGAACCCTTATTGTTTTGGTTGTATTTAATAGCGTCGTGCGACGAGAATTGGGCAGTAATGGAGTCATCAGGGTTGTCAAGCTAACGAGAGCGATTAGACGCGAGCCACGCCCGGCTCTTGAATAGCGATGCGATCAAGCGGACCATGCCTTAGCCAACAGTCTTTGTCAGGACCGGCGTCCACATCCCCGCCTATGCCCTGCGTGGGAGCACAGGCGTGAGTGGGTGTGACACTTACTGTGCAAGCATAAAGCCCTGCTACAATAGCCTCAGGGGCTTGCGGTGCGGGCGGGTTCATAGCGAGGGCGTGCGGGGAGAGATCGTCTTGGTCATGGCGCCCTAAAGAAGCGGCTGCGTGGACCCATCATCCCGGCCGAGGGGTCATGCGAGCCACCGGGGGGTCGTGGTTCGTCCCTCCGCCTAGTGCAGTAGCCACCCGATGCAATTGCAGTGGGCCTTCCGTTGTGCGTAGGGCGTGGATTCCCTGTGATCGGGCCCTTCGACCCGGCCGTCTTAAGAGCGGCCTGCTTGGTTATATTAGCCGGGGGTTTAATAGGCCGGTTGTTAGGCGCAGAGCAAGTATCATCTTCTATATCATGTTTAATAAATTCTTTAAATATACAGCCTTATACTCTTTCTAGCTGGATCTCTGCACCCGGGAGGGTTCTACTTTAGTTTTTAATGCACTAAGTTATAGGTACTAAGAAACTGAATCCTTTCTAAATCTAATATTTAATTTACCATTAGAGCCTTCTTGAATAAGTTTTTAGTATTGGTAGTAATCGATACATCAAAGTTTTAAACATCAAAAATATAAAAATTCAGCAAATTCAGAATTAGTTAATAATAACAATAGGAGATTATACACTAAGCGCTAAACTAGGAATAGCATGTCTAAATGATTTTTCAATGGTTTTTGCATAGGAATTAACGACAATCTTAAGATTTTCAGCAAATGTATGAGACATAATATTGACTCTACAAACGCGGATTAAAAGCTTCAAAAGCGATGCTGAATCTATTTGTTAGATTTATAGTGACAGGAGAACCAAGACAATTACTTCCGGTGCAAGCTCAGATTCTGTCAACCACTCATCGCCCATAAAAATCAATTCTCTTGTGCTTCTCTAAGAATTTTAAATTATTGGATAGCAGAAGATTTGAATTTTTAAAAGCTCTAGATTCTGCAGTTTAATGATTTGTGATAAATGATATTCCATAATCATCCAGCTATCATCTCAAATTCAAGCATCCAATCAGAAATTGAGATTTTATTTTCTTCTCTTAGTTCAGGTGCTAAATTAACTTCAAAGATTGAGATGAATTAGGTAAGGTTATTTTTTAGCTAAGCCAAATATTCTTCTTCACCAACTCTTCTGCTTTTCTTGGGAAGTCATTTAAGATATTAGTAAGAATAGTTTTAGCATGTAGCAGTAATGCATAAATGCTCCAACAGCGGCTAAATTAAGGTATTCCTTATCTTTACATTAAAATATTGTAAAAGCATA
>JADLZL010004931.1:0-47185 GCA_015844335.1 Chrysopogon serrulatus | reverse complement strand
AAAGATGAAAATGATGAAATGTTTGCTCTGTCATAACACCTTTGAAGTGCCCAGTTTTTAGACATAAGTTTTCCCAAGTTTTGGCTTTAAATGTTTTGACATGAAGATTTGCTCTAAGCCTGAAACTTGTGGGTTGCATATGCTTGAACTAAGTCTAGGTAATTGATTGACCTGATTGAAAAAGTCCGAGCTATTATTTATCTTGTTCCGAGTGACACTAGAGTTCTGGAGATTTATCTTTTGAAAAATACAAAATGTTACATGATGAGTTCCTGTATGACAAAGCTTACATTCCCACCAGAGCCAAACATGATGAGATAGGCTAGATAAACTTCCACATATATGCTGCTTATCTTGCATTGAGTTTTGTCAACCTTTGTGACCCTTGTGAGAGATTTGTCATGCTCTTGAATCAAGATCCACTTACACTCCACCTTCATATGCACTACTCTACACTGGAGTAGGCGCAATAACATGCCATTCCATCTACACCCATCCAAAAATATTTTGCTCCTACACCGGAGAGAACACTAAAAACATTTCCATTAGATAGCCACCCAATAAATGCTCCAAGTTCTTGATTGCTATCTCTCAAAAATATTTTGTGCCAAAAGGAGTGTTATGAGCTATGCAAAAGTTATCATAGAAACCTAAGGGAGTTGAAAAAAAATGGACAAGTGTCCAAAAGCAATGGGTATTTAGATGCCTGCCTCCCTGATGAAAAAAAAGAAAAAAATAATAATAAGACAGCTCATACTCTCTGGCCAAGTTCTGAATTTCAAAAGAGAGATATCTTTAAGGAGCATAGTAGAATTAGGTTCCACCACATATCCACCATATCCATACACTTGCACATCTTGATTCGATTGTATGACTTGTTTCTCCATGGATCCATTGTTTGACTTGACAACATATGCATTGCAAGTTTGCTCTTTCAAGTTTTCTTCTCACCTATGAGCTCCACATAAGCTTTAGTTACAGGATGAAAAGAAAGGCATAACATCATTAGTGCCTTGGTGAGAATCCACAAATACCACATACACTGAGAGATTTAAGAGTGTTATACATGAAAACTCTGAGTTTTATTTAAAAACCTCTAAAACCTCCAGAATGATAGTTGAATAAAGAGCTTGAGACATAGTGCTTGGCTAGATCTTTCTGTCTTTCGATTTCTCAAGACCCAAGTAAGAGCTGATAAGCCCCATAGTCAAAGGTAACATGAGTAAGTTTGAAAGTCAGCTCAGTTATTGCTTAAACTTGGAGGAGAATTTTTTCTGAATGCAGGTACACTTCTAAGAAATTATATCGAGATGGTTACAATGCTTAAACTTATACATATCTTTTGATAAGCTTTCTGAGCTTTGCTATGGGACTAGCAAAGGATAAGTGTGGGGGTGTTGTTGACGGCTATTAATGACCAAATTTACCCATCAACTAACTCCTGAAAGAGGCACATTGGAGATCACCAACATAGACTTAGGGTTTACACTAATGGAATTCCACGAGTTTTGGTGAATCCTTCTCTCTGCAGGAACACATCGGAAAAGCTATCAAAAAGGACCAACATGACAGATTACAAGCACCTCAAATGATGAATTGGAATGCACCACTACGAAGAGCTCGTCGAGACGATCGAAACGGACATATCATTTGCCTTTTTCGGAGTTCCGGATGATCAGATATGAATTCCACCGCGAAGGCTGCACTAGAAGACTCCGTAAGACGCGAGAAGACACTACGGCAAAGCGGACCGCGAACGGGCCGGAGTGGGACCGGCCGGTCCCACCCTAGACCGGCCGGGCCTTACTGAGGGGCCAATCAGGCCCAGCCCGGCCCACATGCTCCACCGCCTTAGGGTTTCAATCTCGGTGGTCCGCTAAAGTCGGTTTGATCCAAGGGCTCACGCTCATCCTACCGGGCTATAAAAGAAGGGGGGAGACCCCCCAGGGCAACACATATTCATTTGTAATTCTCTCAAACCCCTAATTGAGAGGTGTCCCTCGAATGGATAACCTCTCTGGGGCTAGAGATCAAGAGAAGATTAGTCCTCTTTAGGATCTAGTCTTTAGATAATAGTGAGATGGAGAGTGAGGGAAGAGTTAGGAGGAGGTACGAGCCTGTCGGTGCCCTCTCTACGGCTTGTACCTTGGCAGGATCAAGCTCTACTTGAGCTTGCTCCTGGGATGTCTCTGGTGATCAACTTCTAATGCGAGTAAGTTCTATGCCTTTATTGTTTATCTGGATCACGACTCTCTTTGAGTGCTTTATTCTCTTCCTAGGGGAGTAGAGTATTATCGTAGGTGTAAGCGTGGTGCTTAGGCTTAGGATAATCGTGGATGCACCCTACATTCCGGATTTAGTGGTAGCTCGCGGAGGTGACTTATAGCTCTGTTGAATCCTATGTATCCCACTATCCCGTTTGTAGGCCAAGTAGGACGCGTTGCTAAGGAGATCTACATCCTATGTCGGTGTCTCTCCTTATGTAATGTCCCCAGTTAGCAATATAAGATATCGACTTGCCCAACTTAGAAGAAGTGAACCACAGTTATCCTCTCTACTCTCCTATTATCATCAACCTTGATTGCAGCTCTCAACCACATTAATTGCCGCCCTAGTTCTACCCTAGTTATACTTTAGTTCTATCTAAATCTATTCTCTACCTTCACCTTATTGCGACCCCTAGTTAAGTTAGACCGTAGTTGATCTCACACGTTTCTCAGTGGAACGAAACCTGGAATACTCTGGGATAAAGCTACAACGGTATCCGTGCGCTTGCAGATAATTCAGTGGGCGTTAACAGATATCATCACGCTTTTTGGCGCCGTTGCTGGGGATAGGGATTTATCTCTATTTTTGGTAACGACGTTAAGAAGTGTCAACAGGGGTCGAGTCTTCTCCCCACGCGACCCTTTAGTGGGGTCGGAGGAGGTGGACAACGCTGTGCCATCCCGTCGATTGGGTCGAGGCGCAGTGCCCGGCGAGTTGCAAGCGGGTAGTTCAAGTGAGGCCCAGGTTCCCGGCCTTTGTGGCCCGCGGTGTGACCAGCCTCATAGATCCAGGTAGCCGATTCGTACTTTTCCCAAGCCGTCTGCGGGCTCATGGGCTCGATGCCTTTTTCGCAAAAATTTCCGAATCAGAGATCAACCTTGGACTCGAACACGGCCCAAGAAAGCCCTAATCACTTCGCGTGCTCGGGAAATTAGGCCGCCAGTGGACTTCTTTCTCGGGTCGCCCCTCACTCCTTTGGTCTGGGGCGGCCGTGATCCCTTCGCGGGCAGACCTGCGAACCCCGGTCCTATTTTCGGACCTTGTTACATATGAGTTAATTTTTCGTAATTAAGTACAAAATCGTGGTACAAAATTAATACAAGAACTTAACCGTTACGCGAAGTGAATAAAACGGAGTAAATGTAACGTGCGCGAGAATTTAGCCGAGAGGCGAGTTCACGGGTCTACCGATCGTGGCCAGAATTACGGCCAGGTGAGTTCGTAGCCGTCGTCGCTGTCGCTGCAATAGTCGCTGAGGAGGCAGTCACAGACGCCGAGGAAGTGGAGTAGCGCTTCCAGATCCTGGAACTCCTCGTCGTCGTTGCGGATGCCGTGGAGCTGGCTGTTGTCGTCGATCCTCGTGCTGGATCCGGTGGTGACCGTGGCGGTGCTGGACGCGGGCGTGTCGGAGAGGCGTCGGTTCGTCCTTGGGCCGTGATCGGCGGCGGCGAGCGCCCGGTTCTTGTGGCGGCCCCCTCCCCTGCATCTCGCGCCGGAGTGAGCTGACCTGCTGGTATTACCGTGTCGGGCCAGATTGTCGTCGTAGAGGCGTAAATCGGCGAACGACGCGGAGATGGCATTGACATCGGCGTCGGGGGGAGAAGCATCATGTCATAGTCCACCCCGATGCTGATAAAATCGAGATTCCCAAACCGGACGTGGGTGTCCGGAGGAAACTGAATATCGTTGGATTTGGCCATCCGGATCTTTGGGTTTTAGGGATGAAACGCGCAAGGCCCCTACCTGGCGCGCCAACTGTCGGTGTTTCATGAAAGCACCAACTAGTAAATTTATAGATGCGCGTTTTTGCCCGGATGGTTCGCTAAGAGGACACGAGGAGTATACTGGTTCGGGCGTGAGGCCCTACGTCCAGTTCGAAAGGATCGTGTTACTTAGCGGCGGTTCGTAGTAGGGGTTACAACCAGTTCGAGAGAGGGAGGGGCTCCCAAGTCTCTGATTGAGCGAGGTGCCAATATCGTGGCGTGTGTGTGATGTGTTTCGGTGGTTTTTGCTATTGAGTCCTGTGGCAGAACCTTCTAAATTACATGGCCCATAAACACCTGACATTGTCTCTAAGACCTCTGTCAGCTATGCTTGTACACCACATGACCTAGAATGTTCCATCAGGTGAACCCCCGATAAACCACAACTCCTCCAGGATCGATACTTACAGAGACATCATAGTATTACAACAGTTTTCATACAAAATATCAGAGTAGCGGAAGACTTACAATAACATAACTTACAAACCATTTGATAAACTTATACAAACCAATGTATCATTATTACAAGACAGCGGAAGTATCATTACTTAACTTTATTACAATCCACACAACGGAAGTGCCCTGCCCACGGGCCACACAACCTAATCCTCGTTCGATCCTACCTCGATAACCGTCATGCAACAAGGGCCATAGCACACTTGCTCATACGGTTCACCTGCAACAGGGATTTAACAAATCCTGAGTACCAAAAGTACTCCGCATGACTTACCCGACCAAAAATTAGGGAGAAGACTCAGGAATGCTGGCTAATGGGAATTAAGGTGAGGCTTTAGCAAGATCAAAAGACACCCTTTGTGAAAAGAGACTAAGCCGGTCCTTACTTTACTACAACAATCACTTGTCAATCATGTAACGGATTCAAAACTTTCCATCAGCTTCTATCATTACTACGATGCTGGTGCAAGGATCAAGTCTCCCATATCGTGGAGCAACGATGATTCGAACCGCTTTATATACCCAGCTGGGGCTTCCTAGTCACACGATGTATGCAGGACTGACCATCTTACATACATCAACTCAACGCTTGTATTTCTTCCGGCCAGAACGGGTCCTAGCCATGAGGGTACAGTACACCATCTCCCTACGCCGCGGTCCCCTTCCACGGTGGCCCCGTAGGATGGGTACACGCTACGCTCGTTCCGGTTATCCGTTCTCGTCATGGATAGTACAAGGGAGCTTACCGCCATTAGCATGCGACTAGTACTATCCAATAACCTCATGATCCAAGGGCCAAGGCAATGAAGGGTGCTTAACCGACTCACAAGTGGACAACACTACACCAGGGCACTAGCCCTTTCTGGTGCAAGTCACTCCACCCGGTCTCAATTTACTCATCATGTTCTTGTTGCGTACCCTTGACCCGATCAAAGTGAAGGGATACCAACAAGTAACATCAGGTTTTCATCACTTTCTCAAAAGAGGTCTTGTTATCACATTTTTGGAAAATATTTCATAAAGCCTATGCTATCAACAGGGCTAAACATATACTAATTATTTTCGAAATCAAAATAGGTATTTAGGATAATATATTAAGGTACGGTAAATGCATCAAAGTAGGATATCACACAACTCCTAACACCTAATGCATCATATTATCCACATAAAATATAAAGCTTTTCGAAATACAAGGAAGTGTCTGAATGCATCCGGGGTTTGCCTTGGGGCTCGGGGAAGTTAGGATTAGCTACCCAATTACCAAGATCGGATCCAACCTCTTCACGCTGAGTACCTTCTTCAGAAATAGGAGTTAGATCAACTCTCTCCTCGGACGGCACAACTACACGATTGAGATGCATGACTACAATGCAGTAATAAAAGACATGCGATAATGATGCAACGATAACTAGTCCATCTTGAGTATAACTTTCCTTCACGGTAAGATTGTACTACGGAAGTATAACTAGCGTCGACGACGACGGACTAACGATACGCAAATCAACATAAAATACCGAAGGTCATTAGGGTTAATGACCTAGGGTCATCACTCAATCCCAAAATCAAGCAACCCTAATAGTGATTAAGGTTAATTACTAATTTATTAACCATTTTTACAGTTGTTGAAAGCCGCTAATTAACTTGCTAATTGGAAATTAGTCATACCCTAATTAATCCAAGGATTAATTAATTAACATTAATCAAATAAGGTATTAATTAAGCATAATACAAAAAATTAGTCAAAACATAATCAAACTTCATAATTAAGATCATTATCATCTAATTGGCACACAAAACAAATTTCCTGATTTTTGGACTTATATTTTATTTATTTAAAATCATAGAACTTGCATTTATTAATTAAAAGAGCAATTTATAGCACAAATAAATTTTATTAGAAAACTAGAGTTAGCATTTTTTTGATGTAGAGCATAACACAGGAGCACACATAAATTTTTGTTGCATTTTTATCTGCCCAAAATAAATTATTATGAAAAGATAAAAAACAACAACAGAAAAACAAAAAGGAAAAAGAAAAACCTGCGCCCTCCCCCAGTAGGGCTTACTGTGCGGCCCGAACGGCCCGCACTGTGCAAATAAGGTGGCCCAGCCAGCCAGCCCTGCGGCCGCTGCTCCTCTTCTCTCTCTCTCTCACCGACCAGGCGACGACCCAACTGTCGGCTCCTTTCTCCTCCTTTCCCTCTCCGACGGGAACAGAGAGAGCGGGCGGCGGGGTGATGCTTCTCGCCAACAAATAGCCCTCCGACGCAACTAACTACACCGGCATACTCCCCTCATCAAACCGCACCTAACGAGCTACTACACAGCCCCTCCTAACCACCAGAGCTCGCACAACGGTGATCATAGCGGCTCGGCGGCGCGCGGCTCCCGGCGATAAGGCTCACCGGAGTTTCTCCGGTGGAGCCAAGTACACCAACGGAACCAGCGACTTCACATGAACTCGATACGCCACGAACGCGACTCGGAGCAACACGAGATAGGCACAAATGCGAAGCGAAGCGACGGCAACGGCACGGGCGAGGTCGTCGAAGCAAAGAACGTTCCGACCGATACAAAGCAATAGAGTCAAAATTGAAGACAAGATCGTCTCCGTGAGCTCACCGAGACTTCAAAACAAAGGAGCGAAGGAACCGAAAGTGATCGAGCAAGATCAACGGTGGTGGCAGGGCAAATGGCGGCGCGAGCTCGACGGGCGGGCGGTGTTCCTGGCTGGCTCGTGCTCGGTTATGGAAACCAAGGAGCCAAACACGATCAAGTAGGATCAGGTGAAGCTAACGGGGCAGTTGTTGGGACCGAAGATGCGCTGTAGAGCTACGGCGGTGATGGAAGGCTTACGGCGGCGGCAGGTGACCGGAGACGGGGAAGATGACTCTACACGGCTCATGGTGGTGATGAAACAAAGCGGGAAGTAGCTCAACCGACGCGCAAGGAGGTGGCGGGGCTACTGATGAGATAGAGCGGATGGTGATCGCGTACAGCTCGCGAATTTGACAGAGAGAACGACGGCGGCCGGTGAGGAGGAAGAAGAAAAAGTCGATGACGACTGCGGCCGGGGCATTTATAAGGCAAGGGAAAGGTCGACGAGCTAGCCGGCGTCTTCGCGATGCTAGATAGGTGGTCGGGGGTGCATGAAACCCGGGAATGGCCGAGAACGCCACGGCGGCGGTCGACCGGCCGGCCGGCATGGGCAGAGGCGGCGTGGCCTCCCCCTGTTCATGCACTGTAGCAGTGCCACCTTGCTTTTTCATTTCCAAAATTAATCCCAAAAATTGAACTGAATAGGAAAAACTCCCAAAATATCAATTGTATAACTTTTTATGCTCTACAACTTTTATTAAGTAAGTTTTGTCAGAATCCAAATAATTTTTGAATTTGCATTTCAAATTTGAAAAGGGGACAAAACCCTAACCTTTGGGATTTCAAAATTACTTTCAAAATTTGAATAAAAGATGAAAATCTCTAAAAATAAAAGTTGTTCTATTTTTTTAAGATCTACAACTTTCATTTAAAAAGTTTTTCATGAAACTGAGTAATTTTTGAATTGGAGTTTAAAAATCAAAAGGGGACAATTCCCAATTTAAAGAACTTTTGAAATTACTTCAAATTTTATTTAAAAACCTGAAAAACTTTATATACCAAACTTGTAGAGCTCAAAGAGATATACAATCTGTATTTTTGAAGTTTTCCTAAATTTTGAATATTTTGAGATGAAATTGTAAAGGGGCAAAAACACTTTGAATTTCAAGCTTTTTGAAAAGGAATTTCAAATTGGATCTTTGGGCAATTAATTAATGATGTTGTGATACTTTTCAAACCTAACCAATGACATACTTTCAAAGTACAAAGTTCATACATTGAAGTGGTGCCAAAGTTTGGTAACTTTTATTTAGAAAATTAATTATGGTTAGCTCATCAAAATTGAAAATAAAATTCAATTTCCCACACTTAGCCACTTGAGCTAGGGTTTGGGATTTGAATTTCAAATTCAAATTTGATTCTTTCTTGCACCTCATTTGATTTGTAAAACATGTTTGATGTGAGTCGGGGTTAGTCAAACACTTGCAAATATCAAGGTTGATTTTTATTTGGTTGCTTTTATAAACAAAAGTAAAATTATAAGTAAAGTTTAATGGCATACACATACACATACGATATCAAAGAGCGCAACCAACCCTAGAATTGAATAAACTCATTTTAGTTATACTTATTAAGGTTTTCTAATCATGAATGCTTATACAATGATGATGATGACATGGCAGGTTTAGGTCAACGTAACACCAGAGGTGTTATATTACATCCCCCTTAAAGAGAATCTCGTCCCGAGATTCAAAGCTTAGGGCTAAGTAATGGAAAAGGAAATGTGTCAAGCAAACACATCTTACATGGTTTCTTAAGGGAGGTAGAAGGGTTCATATTACAAGTCTCATGTTTTTAGAAAGTCACGATTCTTAGAAACGAACTGTGGCTTAGGAGAAGGAAGAAAGAAACTCTGGAAAGTGCTCATTCAAGAATTCCTCAGACTCCCAGATTGCTTCATCCTCAGAGTGTTGATCCCACTGAACTTTATAAAATCTTCTTGTTTGCCTGCGTGTAACCCGATCCTTACAATCAAGAATTTTAACTGGATATTCGGCACATGTCAGGTCAGGCTCGTCTGACACCTTCAATGTCAACAATTTTGTCAGGTATTCGCAAACACTTTTTCGGTTGGGATACATGGAACATATTGTGCACAAGAGACAACTGTTCAGGTAGATTTAATCGATATGCAACCTTCCTACACTGTTCAATGATTTGAAATGGACCGATGTATCGAGGTGCTAACTTCCCTTTGACCCTAAAACGATCCACACCCTTCATGGGTGATACTTTCAAGTACACAAAGTCTCCGAACTTAAATGCTAAGGGCCGACGACGACGGTCCGCATAGCTTTTCTATCGAGACTGAGCTCTTTTCAGATTTGCTTGAATTTGTCTGATCTTATCTTCGATTTCTTTAACTAAGTCAACCCCATAGAACCATCTTTCTCCTCGTTCAGACCAATTGAGTGGAGTACGACATCGGCGGCTATATAAAGCTTCAAACGGTGCCATTTTGATACTTTCGTGATAACTATTGTTGTAAGCAAATTCTGCTAATGGCAAACATTCATCCCATGCTGAAGAATAAGTTAGCACACAAGACCTTAACATATCTTCAAGAATTTGATTTACCCTTTCAGTCTGCCCTCCAGTTTATGGATGATAAGCAGTACTGTATAACAAATTAGTACACAGGGTCTCATGGAATTTCTGCTAGAATTTAGCAATAAACTGTGTACCTCTATCTATGACAATAGACTTGGGTACCCCGTGCAAGCACACAATTTGGTCGATGTATAACTGAGCATATTGAGGTGCTTGGTAAACATTCTTCACTGGTATGAAATGGGCCGACTTGGTCAACCGATCAACAATAACCCATATTGAATCATAGCCTTTGGCTGTTCTGGGCAAACCAACAATAAAGTCCATACTGATATCTTTCCACTTCCATGCTGGAATTGGCAAAGGCTGCAACATTCTGGCAGTCTTCAGATGCATAGCTTTGACTTCCTGACAAGTATCACATTTTGCAACATATCGAGCTATCTCGATTTTCATTTTGGTCCACCAGAATCTCTGCCTCAGGTCATGATACATTTTATTGCTACCTGGATGAATCGAGAATCTGGTTAGGTAAGCTTCATCAAGAATCAACTGTCTGAGCTTAGGAACTTTCGAACAACTGCATTTTCTTGAACCATAATACATTATTATCATCAAGACGGAAACAAGATGCTTGCCCTGATCTGACTTTCTCTCTAATATGTTTAAGACCTTTGCTTTCTCGCCGGGCTGCAATAATCTATTCTTGAATAGAAGAGTGTACTGTGATATCATTCAGGCTACCCTGAGAAATCATATCAATATTCAATCGTTCTAACTCCTGACACAGACTCAGATTCACTGGTGTAACAGCAAGACAATTGCACTGACTTTTCTGGCTAAGAGCATCAGCAACTACATTAGCTTTGCTAGGATGATAATGCACTTCAAGATTATAGTCTTTGATTAATTCAAGCCATCTTCTCTGCCTCATATTCAGCTCAGACTGTGTAAAGATATACTTCAAACTTTTGTGATCACTATAGATTTGACATGTATTTCCCAACAGAGAGTGCCTCCATATCTTCAGAGCATGCACAACTGCGGCTAACTCAAGATCATGGGTTGGGTAATGCTCTTCATGTCGCTTTAACTGCCTTGAAGCATAAGCAATAACTCGCCTTCTTGCATCAATACACACCCGATGCCGATGCCAGATGCATCACAATATACATCAAATGGCTTCTCAATATCTGGCTGAGCTAAGATTGGGGCAGTAGTCAAAAGATCTTTCAACTTGTGAAACGCTTGCTCACACTCAGATGACCATTTGAATTTGGTTTGGTTTTTTAGAAGTTCGGTGATTGGCTTGGCTATTTTGGAGAAGTCAGGAATGAAACGACGGTAATATCCCGCCATTCCGAGGAAACTACGGACTTGATGGACACTGGTGGGTGGCTTCCTGTTAAGGATATCTTGGACTTTGCCAGGGTCAACTGCAACACCACAGGCGCATAAAATATGACCAAGGAATTTGACTTCATTAAGCCAAAACTCACACTTGCTAAATTTGGCATAAAGCTGATGTTCTCGGAGACGAGTTAAAACAGTACGGAGATGCTCCGCATGTTCTTCTTGGGTTTTGGAGTATATAAGGATGTCGTCTATGAAAACCACGACAAAGCGATCGAGCTCGGGCATAAACACCGAGTTCATCAGGTACATGAAATGGGCTGGAGCATTAGTAAGCCCAAATGACATAACAAGATATTCATATAGGCCATATCTGGTGGTGAAGGCGGTTTTAGGAATATCAATTCGGATTTGATGATAACCAGACCTAAGATCAATCTTGGAGAACACTTTGGCTCCCGCAAGTTGGTCAAAGAGAAGGTATATACGAGGAAGAGGATATTTATTTTTAATGGTCACCTCATTTAGTGGACGATAGTCCACACACATTCTCGAGTTTGATCTTTCTTTTTCACAAAGATAGCGGGACAACCCCACGGTGATGAACTAGGTCAGATAAAACCCTTGTGTTGGTATAAATTAACTGCACTCTATTAAATAAGATTTAAGTAAGATTATCCGCAAGCGCACAGATATCATACCATTGTCATATTTTATTCGGAGGTTTTAATTATCGTATCCACAGGGAACAGTTGTGATGATGACAAAGTCTATAGACTTAACCCTATAATTAGGCTAGATAATATCAAGAAAAAGGAGATAGCATAATGATATCTTGTTCCGACTACCGGCAAGCTTTGAATAATACCTTTCTAACTGGGCAGTAACCTAATAGGAGAAGAAATAGAGTAATCTCCTACCGGCACTTCTGGGGGCACCTATCAATCCTATCTATGGGAAGTGGACTACAGAGAAATCAACGCAGCTATAAAGTCACCTACGCGAACTACCACTATCTGGCAAATTAGGGGACATCCACAAGCAATCATAGCCCAGACACCACGTCTACACTACGAATTACTACTTCAATCAAGTAATTACCAAGACCAAAACACTTAGTATGAGTTGCAAACCTAAGAATAATTGTAACATCCCTGTTAAACCCAACACCCAAAAATCTCAACTTTCAAAAACTTTTTCGAAAGCTAACCTATGCTTGGTAAGTGTCATATAGGTAAACCTTCCTTAGTAAGTTGCATTAGCTCCTATACTTAGATCCATGGCATGTGCATTGTTTTTCTTTTCATACTAGTGTGATTTGCCTCTTTATGGATTTATGTGTTGCTAAGTAAATAATAAATAATTAACTCTTGGTGACATGTGTACAACCGATGGAAACCACCTTGACCAAACCCTAGGCTACCCTAGGTGGACCCCATCAGCATGTATGAGCATGTATGCACCTATAAGGCTATATACATGTATACATGTGTATGCAAATAGTTAGCAATAAGGAAAATAGGAAAAAGAAAAGGGATAGGAGGGGAGGAAAACCCATCAAGCCGAACCGCCCAAAATTTCAACTAGCCGGCCTGCTTCACTTCCCCCTTTTCCCCTTTTTCCTTCCACGACCCAAGGCGACCCCAGCCAGCCCGAGGCCGCCGCGCCCGCAGCAACCAGGCGCCCACCCCGCGCCCTTCCTCCTCTCTCTCTGAGTCGATGACAGGTGGACCCAGCCGCCCCACCTGTCATCCCTTTCTCTCCCTCTCTGTTTCTCTTCTCCACGCCGACGCCGTCCGCAAAGCCGAATAAGGAAACGGCCATCTCGGCCGTCCCCTGCTCAAACCGCCTCGCGGCGCCCCACGGATGCTCGCCACGTCCGCTCTTCCCACGCCGACGCGCAGCAACGCGACAAGCCGAGCTCGCGGGCCCGCCATGATGACGCCACCGCAGACACCCGCCTTCCCTTTTGCCGGCCGCCGCTCCAAAAATTGGGAGCGCCCGCGCCCTTAGCACCACTCCGCGCCCCTAAAAACCCTAGCCGAGCGCCCTCGGATTGCCTCCATGTACCCCTGGAGCACCGTGCGCCGTCCGTCGCCTTCAATGGCTGCCGCTCACCTATAAGTAAGGCGCCTCGGGTGCCCTAGCCTCCCCTCCGCACCCCGCCGCCACTGGTGGCACCAACCACACGCCTCACACCGCACCGAGGGGAGGGCCGTGAAGGGAAGCAGGCGCCGGGAGAGAAGCCGTCGCGCCGAGCCGCCAAGGCCGGAGCCGCTGCCACCCCATTGGGCCGGAGCGCAAGGCAGCGCCCCGAACGCTTCGTCGACGTCGCGGCTCTACCTGCACGGCCCGGTTCACCACTGCCCCGAATGGCCGCTGCACCACCATCCTTTCATCACCAGCACCGACGGTGAGCACCCACGCACCGCCCGTCGTGTTCGCCTTCTTCCACGGCCAAGCGCGCCGCCGTGAGCCCGCTGGGCGCTCAAGGCCATGCCTTGGAACACGGCTTGCCGCGCACGCACGCACGCACGCACATGCGCACACGCGCAGCCGCACCGCCGTGAGCCCTGCCGAGCACCACGGCTCGGGGTAGCCGCACGCCGCGCGCCGCCACCGCATGTCGCGGCCCGCCGCCCCGCAGTAACGCCCGTCGCGGGCGGGCAAACCTGCCGCCTCGACGGCCCCCACGCTGGGCAAGACGCACGCCGCAAGCGTCACGCCCGCACGTGCTCACATCGGCCACCGGCTCGCCGAGCCGCCACGGCTCGGGACGCCCGGCGCCCCATCGGCAAGCCCAGGGAAGGCACGCCATGGCCGAGCACGCCATGGCGCGGCCGCCTCCAACGCACCGCAACCCCTTAGGGGCGCCATCGATGGGCGAGCGAAGCCGCCCGCCCGAGACGCCTAGCCACCTAGCCGTTAGAGCCGGAAAAACCCCAGTTTGGGTCACGCCCAAGCGGTGACCTCCGCGCTCCGGGAGTTCGCCGAGCGCCGGCACGCGCTGACTCCGGCCGAGCACTACGGTCATCGGAGCCGCTTAGCTACCGATCACGACCGACTCCAATTGTGGGAGTGAGGCCGCACTTGGCTCTTTTTTTGCACCCGACACCGCTTCATCGCCGCCCGGCGTGGGCCGCCGGGCGCCGCAGGCCGCCCACTAGGGAGCCTACACCGCCTCTTGGGCGTTTGACGGGTTCCCGAGCACCCGGGGACCCGACGAGGTGCCCCCGCGCACCTTCACGCACGCAGCGGGGCGCGCCGCCGCCGAACGCCGACGAACCGCCACGGCCCCGCCTGCCGCCGCCTAGTGAGCCAATCCGCCCCTTTTCACCCATGGGTGCACGCCCGAGTACGGGAAGCTAACGAGCCCCCTGGGCAACCGCTTGAGGATCACCAGAGGGGGCCGCAGCAAGGAAGCCTTCCGCCCCGGCTCTGCTCCCACCGATGAATGAAGGGGAGGGGGAAGAGGCACCGCGGCTCGTGAGCTTGGTCCGCGGTGGACCGAAGAGAGAAAGGGAGGGGGTAGGCGTGGTCCACCCGTGAACCAGCTCGTGGTTCGGCGGTGCACCGCCCACCGGACCACGGTAGGCCGGCCCCTCGTAAACCTAGCCCAGAGAGGCCCAAGCTCGCCCCCCTGGCTAGCCCCTTCGCCTCGACACGTGTCCGGGCCGGGCCGGCCCAACCCGGCCCCGATCCGCCCCACCTGTGCCCACACCGAGCCCTGGCCGGCGTTGACCGGTCAACGTTGACCGCCGACCTGACCCCACCTGTCAGCTGGCACGCTTTGAACCGGCCAATCACAGCCTGCCACGTGTCACCTATTTTCTAAAATAATAAAATGATTTTCTCTTTTTGATTTGATTTAAACCTTTGGAAAATCATAGAAAATCCATTGTAACTCCGAAAATTATGAAACCAAGGTCCAAATTTTTCTAAAAATGAGCTCTAGGTCATAGGCTTATCCATGAGTGCATTTGCTTCTTCCGAATTTCAGTTGCTTCTTTGTGCACCTCTATAGGAGCCGCTAAAAGGCGGTATTATGTCACGCTTTTCGAGAGAAGGAGGAGCCGCCGACCGAGGAGGGAGAGGACTACGAGTACACCGAGGACACGGGAGACGACCCGACCACAGGTGCCACGTCCCCACCCAACCTCTTAGCTCCTATCTAGACATGCAATAACTAGAAATGCTAGCGCTCTATTAAATGTTGCTTCTTCTTTGTTGATAGGATGCATGGTAGATTGTTTGATTCAACCTATGCCTTGTCGAAGCCAATCCCCCGCATAGCCGCCGCCGAGGATTAGACTTCGCGCTTATCATGTTTTATCTTGATGCTACTCACTTACTTCTATCACTACTTTTGTTGATGTATTATGACTGTGAGTGGCTAAGGCACAGGGTGCCGAGGTTATGGAAACCGGGTTTTTAGGAGAGACCTTGGCGTGAGTCTTGGGTGTGTGGTGAGGGTTGTGTCGATCAAGGCGGGATTTAGGGCAAGTCATGAGGACGAGCCATGCCTGGGAGTGTGATTCGGGCATTTCCCACATGAGAGTACCTGTGGCGGGTATATGTGTTGGAAGAAGGTTCCGGGAGGAGTGCCTTTGTGGTACGAATCGCCGAAACGGGAGGTGCCGTTGAGGCACGGGGCAATGGGCCCCTGTGAAGATGTCCCGTCTAGTCACCCCTAAGGACCGGTATGTTGTGAGAACCGGTTCATAGGACCACTTTCGTGCACACCACTCGTTCCTCGATGGGGCGTGAAACGACTTGACGGTTAGCCGGCCCCCCTACCATTACTACTAGGTTGTCGGTGATAGTGTAGGGAGGTGCGGGGTGTCGAGACCCACACCCTCCCGAGACAGGCGTGGTGCCCCCCGGGATCCGGCGACACGTCTCACAGCCTCGGCGTCTTGGGTGGACTCCGGGGTGCCCTGAGAGCTGAGTGGTAGGATGGCGGTGGGCCCGTTAGTCGGCAGCTCGGTATCGGCCTAGGCGAGGCGCATCGCCGATGATGGTGATCTTGTGGTTCCAGTGTACACACTCTCTGAGTTGATCGATCTATACGTATAGCCGTGTCCACGGTTACGGACATTCCTATGTTTCCACCCCCTCATGATTAGTGAGTGGAGTCCTCTTTCTCTTCTCTTCCCCTGGGTGTGGTGTTCTCCGGCCTTGGGCCGTTGAGGCGAGGAGGAGCGGGAGTCTTCCTCGCTGACTTGAGCGAGAGTGTGGTGTGATGTGTGGATGGTTATGGATAGGATGGATGGGAGGTTTATGGATATAAATGGGTTAAAACTTGACAAATACTACTTAATTATGCTAATGCATAGGAAACCAAGAGCCTCAAATAGGTCTATTTGATTACCCATGCATCCACTTACCACATAGCATGCTTCATTTATATGGGTGGGATTAGTGGCCAGTACAAATTATACTGATACATTGTGGTTCAGGGGAGAACATCGCGTGGGAGACCGACGAGGATGACGAGGAGGAGTAGGAGTCTCGTGCTACGCGCAAGTGGATGACGTGTCGATCCGCTTCTACCTACCTTATGCTTTTCTGTATGTGTGTGTGAGTGTGATTCCGCCTTGAAGGCAATGTAATAAAGTACTTAAATCCTGCTACTTGTACTCTCTAAGTTAATTATTCCGCTGTATGCGCACTTTGGACCGCTGATTTGTTGATGACGGCGATGAGCCCTTCGAGGCCATTGCATTATTGTACGAAAAACGTGACTTTTCCCTTCGAGAAAAAAAGCGGGTTGTTTCAGGTTGGTATCGAGCCATACTTGCCCGTAGGACGAGACCCCCTAGAAATGGCCGACAGATTAGGGTGAATTCTTTGTCTTCGGTTATATTTACCGACCTTGCATCTTTTTATGCATGGCTTATCTTATACTCTAAACCTAAAAATTGCCCTTTTACCAATGCAGCTATGGAGACGCCGAACGAGTTGAGGACCAACGGGATGCACTACGGTGGGTTCGCCAAGGCGCTGCTTGAGGTGCTATTGGACCTCGGGGTTAATCCCGAGCAGTCCAAAGACGTCATCCGCGGGGAGAGGGGCATCGTTGCCATCTCCATCGAGGTGCCGCCGAAAGTGAGAATCGGGCCGCACATCCGTGGTTTCACGGAGCCGGAGGTCGACACCACCGTCGACATGTGCGCGCCCAATCCGTTGCACGCACGGCCCTCCGTACCATGTGCCGCAACTCCCGCCAGCTCCTTGCGCCGCGGCCCCTTCCCGCATGCTACCGGGACTTCGACACCGACTCCGGCGCTCCGACCTCCGCCGAGGCTCACCGACGTCGTCGAGCGGTCGGACCCAAAGCCGGTCCGCATGCCGGGCGTGACCTCCAGCTACGCTCGCCCAGGATCGTTACATAACGACCTTGGAGGCCGAGAATCGCCGGTACAGGAGCTTCACGCTCAAGACCGACGACATCGCCGCCGGGATGGAAATGGACGAGCTTCGCCTGCGAGACGAGCTCAGCTGGGAGAGAGAGCCGCCGCTCCAAGGAGGCCATGCTCGAGAAGGAGAACGAGCGACTCCAGGCGGAGATCGCCAATCTCCGAGACCAGGTTGGAAACTTCGGGCTCCGCAACCACTACCTGGACGGGCGCATCCTCGAGCTCGAGAGTACCTTGGCCCGTACCACGGAGGCCCTCAGGGAGCGTGAGGACGCCACCAGGAACTTCAACCTCCGCTACCTGGGCTTCTGAACGACATCAACTGGGGGAAGAAGGTGATGACCCAGGAGGCCGACTACGCATGGAACAACGTTCTCCACCAGTGCAGCTCATGAAGAACGAGCGCACGCGCCCACGATCGCCCCGTCGCGTGGAGAAGGCCTGGAGGAGGTCGGACAAGCGGCGCATCGACGAGTACCACCAGCTTCAGCAGGCTGTGCTCGCCGTGTACCGCCCGCCCTTTCGTCGAGGACTTCCGCCCCGCACAGACCCGGCTCAACCTAAGGGCCGCCGACACCCGCCCACCGCCCTGCTCCGCCGGGACTCCACGGATGGAGTCTGCGGGTCACCTTCACCAACAAAAGTTGTTCTGGCCCCGTTGAGCCTTCCACCCCGCACCACCACCACCTCCACCAGTCGAGCGGCACCACCTAGGGCCCGAGCCTTCCACCCCCACTCTCTCCGGCTACCCCACCCTACGACACCTAGGTGCTCTACCCATGTTACCAGTAGTGTAGGCTAGCATCCTTACATGTTTGCCTGCGTGGCACCGGAGACATGTCTCACCTACCCCGTGATAGAGTAATTGTCCCCCTTTTGGAGCCTACCTGCGAGTAGAGCGTTTCTCGCGAGTCTTCTAAGCGTAGCTGCTAGAGACATCGCCATGTAATAAAATGAATGTAATGGATGCTTGGATTTTATGCAATCTTTATGGATCTTTATGCTTCTTTGATTGAGTGTACTATTAGCGTTTTTTGAATTAATTGACTAACAACTTAACCACCCAATTTTAATGCAAGCGTGATATCTGTAATCACCCCTCTAACAGATGTCCCTCCGCCGCTCTAGCCGCTTGTTGAACCGCCCGTAGACGCCGATGCCGGCGGTTCGAGGTCGTGGGCGTGGTCGCTGGCGTGGCGGCTGCGGCGCCCGGCCGCGTCGGACGGACACGTTCCGATCAACTTCGAGGAGGACGAGGTTGTCATGGAGGACGTTCCTCGAGGAGAACGAGGTGCCACAGCCCGCACCAGCCGGGGGTGCTGCACCTAACCCACCACCGGGCCGGAGGTGCAGCCCCTAACCCACCACCGGCCGGAGGCGCCGCCCACCGCCACCACCGCCTCCGCCTCCGCCGCCGCCCCCTTCTTGGCCGAGGTCATGCAGCGCCAGACCCAGCCGTTGGAGACCTTGGCCGAGGGAGTACTTCCGCCGCCACGGAGGTCCGCCCAACGACTTCCAAATAAGAAGCTTGAGGGCTTCCCCCCCTCGCCGAGGCCACCGACCTTCGACAATTCCGACGACCCCATCGCCGCCCTCAACCGGCTCAAGGAGATCGTGAAGAACCTCAACCTCACCACCTGTGCGGACGAGGAGGAGTGTGGCCATCGCCGCACACCAGCTCGTCGGAGCTGCTCGAGCGTGGTGGGGACAGCCAACGACGACATGCACGCACCCCGCGCACATCACCCGGGAGGAGTTCGAGGAGGCCTTCGTCGAGTACCACGTGCCCGAGGGCGTGATGGATGCCAAGGTCGAGGAGTTCGCAATATCCAAAGGGGATCCCTCAAGATCCGTGAGTACGGCAACCGCTTCACTTCCATGATGCGGTATGCCTGGCGACACCGACACGTAAAAAGAAGAAAATATACTTCTTCAAGAAGGGTCTCAACACGCGCATCAAGCTTTCTCTCTCTGGGCACACCTGCCACACCCTCCCGAGATGATGAACATGTGCCCGGAGATCGAGAAGGATCGCTTGGAGGCCGACCTGCCCAAGGAGAAGAAGAAGAGACGCCGAGGGGTCGCCCCGCACCTCCGCTCCACGTAGGTCGCGTGGAGGGCTGCCCTCGCACCTCCGCACCCGCACCGCCAAGCGCCTAGCGCCTACCGTGAGCCGGGGTGGTGGTACCTACACCACCAACTACCCCCCCCGCTCGTGGTACGAGCGCATGGAAGACCCCCGCACCGAGCACATGGAAGGCGGCCGCGTCTACCCCCCCCACAGGCGGCATTCCTTTCACTTGCTTCGGGTGTGGCAAGCCCGGCCACAAGATTCTCGACCGCCTCGACAGGAAGACTGCTGCTACACCGATGGCTCCAAAGACGGAAGCCGCCCGTCCGTGCAACGCCTCACAGATCTGCCCGGAGCCACCCGCGGCGCCTAACCCACCTCACAGCGAGAGGACGCCCGGGGCGCCCCGACGTGTTATGCGGTATGTTCATGGTTAACGGAGCTAAGGCTTCGGTGCTTTTTATTACTCGGTGCTACATGCTCATACATATCATCTAAGTTTGCACGAGAAATCACATACCCGTCACTCCACGACGGGGGAGTTGTTGTAACAAGTTCCCCTTGGGAAACTTGAGGTGTACACACAAGTGTCGGGGAGTGAGAATAAACATCGAGGGTCACCCTTTTCTAGCCAACCTCACCCTTCTTCCTTCTAATGGTTTAGATGTCATCTTGGGGATGGATTGGTTAACCCGGACAAGGGGGTGATCTCATGCTCACCTGTATGTAGAGTTTACCCATCCCAAGGGTCATGTAATCAGTGTGTGAGCCCAACCACGGCAAAACGGTCTCCATGTTGTGTGCCCTAGAGGCCCAAACCATGGAGAACGTACCTGTAGTGTGTGAGTATCTGGATGTGTTTCCCGAGGAGTTGCCGGGAATGCCACTGGATCGTGATGTTGAGTTCGTGATCGACCTCCTGCCTGGTACGGGTCCGATTGCCAAGCGACCCTACCGCATGTCGGTCGATGAGCTGGAGGAACTCAAGAAGCAGCTTAAGGAGCTTTCCGACAAGGGGTAGATCAGGCCTAGTGCTTCCCCTTGGGGATCTCCCGTCCTGTTCATAAAGAAGAAAGACGGCTCGATAAGGATGTGCATAGATTACGAATCCCGAATGCCGTGGATCGTCAAGAACAAGTACCCTCTTCCAAGGATCGATGACTTGCTTGATCAGTTGAGGAATGCCAAGTTCTTCTCCAAGATTGACCTCCGATCAGGGTACCACCAGATGAAAATCCGGCCCAAAGACATACCCAAGACAGCCTTTGTCACTCGATGGTACGGGCATGAGTTCACGGTAGTGTCGTTTGGGCTCACTAATGCCCCGGCCTACTTCATGAACATGATGAACAAGGTGTTCATGGACGAGTCGGACAAGTTTGTCGTCGTGTTCATTGATGACATACTCGCCTACTCGGCTTCAAATGAGGAACACGAACAAAGATCATCGAGGACGGTGCTTGAGAAGCTAAGGCGAGAATCAGCTCTACGCCAAGTTCGGTAAATGTGAGTTACGGCTCGAGGAAGTTGCATTTACGGGACATGTGCTTACCACGTAAAGGAGTGGCAAAGTGGATCCAGCCAAGATTGAAGCCGTGAAGGCATGGGAGCACCACGCAACGTGGCCCGACATTCGGAGTTTTCTTGGTTTAGCGGGCTACTACCGCCGCTTCATCGAGAACTTCTCCAAGATTGCAAGACCCATGACCAATCTCTTGAAGAAGACCAATGAGTTTGAATGGACTCGGGATTGTGAGAGAAGCTTTTCAGACTCAAAGGAGAAGCTTACTACCACCCCGTGCTAGCCTTGCCGGATATTCATCGGGACTTCGTGATTTCTTTGCGATGCTTCGGCCATGGCTTGGGGTGTGTCCTTATGCAAAACGGGAAAGTGATCGCTTATGCCTCCCGGCAGAAGCAAGCAACACGAGCAACGCTACCCGACACATGACCTTGAGCTTGCGGCGGTTGTACACGCTTTGAAGATCTGGAGGCACTACTTGATTGGCAACAAGTGTGACATTTACACCGACACAAGAGCCTGAAATACTTCTTCACCCAGAAGATCTGAACATGAGACAAATAAGATGGCTGGAATTGATCAAGGACTACAACCCGGAGATCCACTATCATCCGGGGAAGGCTAATGTAGTCGCAGACGCTTGCCGAGCCGCAAGAGCTATTGCCACTACCTCACGACGAGTACCACCCCTCCGAGCTATGTCGTGAGATGGAGAAGCTCCAACGGAAGTGCCTAGGAGTCGGATGAACTTTCTCGAGAGTGCAATGTAATCTTGAAGAAAGGATCCGCAAGGCCCAAGAGACCTGCCCCGAGATCACGAGTTTCGAGAGCTCATGAGGATAGGCAAGTGTCCTGAATTCGAGAGAAGATGGGCACGGAACCATCATGTACAAAGATGGGTAATGCGTGTACCCCTAAACGAAAAGCTACGGGGAAGAGATTCATCGGAAAGGGCATGACTCCAAGTTCGCATACACCCGGGAAGCACCAAGATGTACAACGATCTCAAGAAGACCTTCTCGGTGGAGAGGCATGAAAGCGTACATTGCGGGACATGTGGCAAGATGTGATATATGCAACCGTGTCAAGGCCGAGCATCAAAGACCCGCCGGTCTCTCTGAACCCGCTCGGCGTGCCAACCCGGAAGTGGGAAAGCATATCGATGGACTTCATAGTCGGGCTGCCCCGCTCTCCAAAGGGGCATGATTCTATTTGGGTGATAGTCGACGAGGTTGACGAAGGTGGCCCACTTCATTCCGGTGAGCAACAAAGGCGGACCGGCGCTCTAGCGGACCCTATATATCAAGGACATCTTGAGGTTACACGGGGCTCCCACAAGTATCGTGTCTGATAGAGGAAGCCAGTTCGTATCTCAGTTCTGGAAGAGCCTTCACAAGGCAATTGGCACCCGACTCGATTACAGCACCGCTTACCACCCACAGACGGATGGGCAGACAGAAAGAGTAAACCAAATCACGGAGGACATCTTTGAGGGCTTGTGTACTCAAGTATGGGAAGGATTGGGAGAGTCTGCTTGTCTCACGCAGAAGTTCTCTTACAACAACGGCTACCAAGCTAGTATCAAGATGTTACCTTTTGAGGCCCTTTATGAAAGGAAATGCCGGACCCCACTCATGTGGTCCGAAGTGGGCGAGAGGTCGTTCTTTGGACCCGCCAAGATCCAAGAGGCTGAAGAAGGAGTCACTCAAGTGCGAGAGAACTTGAGAGTTGCGCAAAGCAGACAAAAGAGCTATGCCGACAAACGGAGGAGAGACCTCGAGTTCGCAAAAGGGGACTATGTCTACCTTAAGGTATCCCCACTTCGAGGCACCCGCAGATTCCATGTGAAAGGGAAATTGGCCCCCAGGTTTGTCGGACCCTACAAAATTAGCCATAGGGTTGGCAAATTGGCGTACAAGCTCGAACTGCCAGATGAGCTGATAGGAGTACACCCCGTGTTCCATGTCTCTCAACTCCGCAAATGCTTAAAGGTGCCAGAGCAGCAGGTGCCCACAGACATCTTGGACCTCCAAGACACGCTTGAGTACAAGGAGCACCCCACGTGCATCCTAGATCGGGCAACCAAAGAGACTCGAAGCACCACAATCCCCATGTGCAAGGTTCAGTGGAGCAACCACACGGAAAGGGAAGCCACGTGGGAGAAGGAGTCGGGACTCCGGATGCTCTATCCCTACCTCTTCGAAAGGTACGCCTTCTTCTGAATCTCGAGGACGAGATTCTCGTGAGGGGGGAAGTCTGTAACATCCCTGTTAAACCCAATACCCAAAAATCCCAACTTTCAAAAACTTTTTCGAAAGCTAACCTATGCTTGGTAAGTATCATATAGGTAAATCTTCCTTAGTAAGTTGCATTAGCTCCTATACTTAGATCCATGGCATGTGCATTGTTTTTCTTTTCATACTAGTGTGATTTGCCTCTTTATGGATTTATGTGTTGCTAAGTAAATAATAAATAATTAACTCTTGGTGACATGTGTACAACCGATGGAAACCACCTTGACCAAACCCTAGGCTACCCTAGGTGGACCCCATCAGCATGTATGAGCATGTATGCAGCTACAAGGGTATATACATGTATACATGTGTATGCAAATAGTTAGCAATAAGGAAAATAGAAAAAAAAAAGGGAAAGGAGGGAGGAAAACCCATCAAGCCGAACCGGCCCGGCCCGGCTAAGCCGGGCTGTTGCTTCACCCTTGGCGCCCTTTTCCTTCAAGCAGCCTTGTATAGCCTTAACCATGGGCGCCCGCGTGCCGGCAACCGGGCGCCCACCCCGCGCCCTTCCTCCTCTCTCTACGAGTCGATGGCGAGGTGGACCCGGCGGCCCCACCTCATCCCTCTCTCCCTCTACGTTTTCTCTTCTCACGCCCGAAGCCGTCGCAAAGCCGAATGAGGGAAAACGCCATCTCGGCCGTCCACTGTTCAAACCGCCTCGCGCGCCCCACGGATGCTCGCCCGCGTCCGCTCTTCCCACGCCCGCCGCCGCGGCAACGCGACAAGCGGCTTCAGCGGGCCCGCCATGATAGCGCCACCGCGGACACCCGCCTTCCCTTTTGCCGGCCGCCGCTCAAAAATTGGGAGCGCCAGCGCCCTTAGCACCACTCCCGCGCCCCTAAAAACCTAGCCAGCGCCCTCGGATTGCCTCCACGTACCCACAGGCACCGTGCGCCGTCCGTCGCCTTCAATGGCTGCCGCTCACCTATAAGTAAAAGGCGCCTCGGGTGCCTAGCCTCCCCCCCGCACCCCGCCGCCACTGGTGGCACCAACCTGCGCCTCACACGCACCGGGGGAGGGCCGTGAAGGGAACCCGGCCTTGGGAGAGAAGCCGTCGGCCCAGCCGCAGCGCGGGCTGCTGCCACCCGTTGGGCCAGGCGCAAGGCAGCGCCCCCGGCAGCTACGTCGACGTCGCGGCTCTACATGGCCCGGTTCACCTTGCCCCAAATGTGCGGCGCACCACCATCCTTTCATCACCGGCACCGGCGGTGAGCACCCACGCACCCCCCGTTGTGTTCGCCTTCTTCCACGGCCAAAAGTGCGCCGCCGCGAGCCGCTGGGGCGCTCAAGGCCATGCCTTGGGGCACGGCACGCAGCACACGCACGCACGCATGCACATGCGCACGCACCTTGTGCTGCGCGCCCGTGAGCCCTGCCGAGCCACCACGGCTCGGGGGTGGCCTGCCGACGCACGCCCGCGCCACCGCATGTCGCGGCGGCCGCCGCAGTAACGTCATTAGGTAGCAATCTATTCTCAAAAGTATGAAACGGATCACTTAAGAACGAACTCACACCTGTAATTTTAGTTGTCGCATTCAAGCTCGGGTCATTGGCCCTTGCGGTATAGTAGAAGGATCGATAGTTGTATCCAAAGGAGTGATGTCCTCATCATCCGCCGAGCACTACGGTCATCGGAGCCGCTAGCTACCGATCACGACCGACCCCAATTGCGGGAGTGAGGCCGCACTTGGCTCCTTTTTGCACCCGACGCCGCTTCACCGCCGCCCGCCCCGGGCCGCCCGGCGGCTAGCGATCATGACTAGCCACTAGGGAGCCTACACTGCCGCCTCTTGGGCGTTTGACGGGGTTCCCGAGCACCGGGGACCCGACGAGGTGCGCCTTGCGCGCACCTTCACGCGTCTTGTGCGCGGCGCCGCCCGCCGTCGAACGTCGACGAACCGCCACGGTCCCGCCGCCGGCCACCTAGTGAGCCAATCCGCCCCTTTTTCACCCATGGGTGCACGCGCCGAGTACGGGAAGCTAACGAGCCCCCTGGCAACCGCCGAGATCACTGAAGGGGCAGCGCAAGCGAAGCTTCGCCGCCGGGCGGCTCTGCCGGCCGATGAAAGAAGGGGAGGGAAAGAGGCACCGCTGGCTCGTGAGCTCGGTCCGCGGTGGACCGAAGAGAGAAAAGGGGGGTGGGTGTGGTCCACCCGTGAACAAGCTTGTGGTTTGCGGTGCACCGCCCACCGGACCACCTGGTACACCGGCCTCGTAACCCTGGCCCAGGAGAGGCCCAAGCTCGCCTGCGTGGCTAGCCCCTTCGCCTCGACACGTGTCCGGGCCGGGCTGGCCCAACCCGGCCCCCGATCCGCCCACCCAGCCCACACCGAGCCCGGCCGGGCGTTGACTGCTGACCGGTCAACGTTGACCGCTGACCTGACCCCACCTGTCAGTGGCACAGTTTGAACCGGCCAATCACAGCCTGCCACGTGTCACCTATTTTCTGAAATAATAAAATGATTTTCTCTTTTTCAGATTTGATTTAAACCTTTGAAAAATCATAGAAAATCCATTGTAACTCCGAAAAGTATGAAACCAGTGTCCAAATTTTTCTAAAAATGAGCTCTAGGTCATAGGCTTATCTATGAGTGCATTTGCTTCTTCCGAATTTCAGTTGCTTCTTTGTGCACCTCTATAGGAGCCGCTAAAGGCGGTATTATGTCACGCTTTTCAGAGACGGAGAAGCCGCCGACTGAGGAGGGAGAGGACTACGAGTACACCGAGGACCTGGGAGACGACCCGACCACAGGTGCCACGTCCCACCCAACCTCTTAGCTCCTATCTAGACATGCAATAACTAGAAATGCTAGCGCTCTATTATATGTTGCTTGCTGCTGTTGATAGGATGCATGGTAGATTGTTTGATTCAGCCTATGCCTTGTCGAAGCCAATCCCCTGCATAGCCGCTGCCAGGATTAGACTCGCGCTTATCATGTTTTATCTTGATGCTACTTACTTACTTCTATCACTACTGTTGATGTATTATGACTGTGAGTGGCTAAGGCACAGGGTGCCGAGGTTATGGAAACCAGGGTTTTTGGGAGAGATCTTGGCGTGAGTCTTGGGTGTGTGGTGAGGGTTGTGTCGACTGGGCAGGATTTAGGGCAAGTCATGAGGACGAGCCATGCCGGGGGAGTGTGACCTGGGCATTTCCCACATGAGAGTACCTGTGGCGGGTATATGTGTTGGAAGAAGGTTCCGGGAGGAGTGCCTTTGTGGTACGAATCGCCGGAACGGGAGGTGCCGTTGAGGCACGGGGCAATGGGCCCCTGTGAAGATGTCCTGTCTAGTCACCCCTAAGGACTGGTATGTTGTGAGAACCGGTTCATAGGACCACTCGTGCACACCACTCGTTCCTGATGGGCAGGAAACGACTTGACGGTTAGCTGGCCCCCTGCCATTACTACTAGGTTGTCAGGTGATAGTGTAGGGAGGTGCGGTGTCGAGACCCACACCCTCTTGAGACAGCGTGGTGCCCCCGGGATCCGGCGCCACGTCTCCGCCTCTCGGCGTGCCGGTGGACTCGGGGGTGCCCCGAGCTGAGTGGTAGGATGGCGGTGGGCCCGTTAGTCGGCGGCTTCGGTATCGGCCTAGGCGAGGCGCATCACCGATGATGGTGATCTTGTGGTTCAGTGTACACACTCTGCGAGTTGATCGATCTATACGTATAGCCGTGTCCACGATTCACGGACATTCCTATGTTTCCACCCCCTCATGATTAGTGAGTGGAGTCCTCTTTCTCTTCTCTTCCCCTGGGTGTGGTGTTCTCCGGCCTTGGGCCGTTGAGGCGAGGAGGAGCGGGAGTCTTCCTCGCCGACTTGAGCGAGAGTGTGGTGTGATGTGTGGATGGTTATGGATAGGATGGATGGGAGGTTTATGGATATAAATGGGTTAAAACTTGACAAATACTACTTAATTATGCTAATGCATAGGAAACCAAGAGCCTCAAATAGGTCTATTTGATTACCCATGCATCCACTTACCACATAGCATGCTTCATTTATATGGGTGGGATTAGTGGCCAGTACAAATCGTACTGATACATTGTGGTTCAGGGGAGAACATCGAGTGGGAGACCGACGAGGATGACGAGGAGGAGTAGGAGTCTCGTGCTACGCGCAAGTGGATGACGTGTCGATCCGCTTCTACCTACCTTATGCTTTTCTGTTTGTGTGTGTGAGTGTGATTCCGCCTTGAAGGCGATGTAATAAAGTACTTAAATCCTGCTACTTATACTCTCTAAGTTAATTATTTCGCTGTATGCGCACTTTGGACCGCTGATTTGTCGATGATGGCGATGAGCTCTTCGAGACCATTGCATTATTGTACGAAAACTGTGACTTTTCCCTTCGAGGAAAAGCGGGTTGTTTCAATAATAAGAACAAATGCTTACTTGAATCGGAGTGTTGAATACAAAAGTACCTCAGAACGCAGCTCTGGGCGAGGGAGCCGAATCCGGGCGAATACAGCCTACGAAGAAGCGTCGACATGCCGGAACTCCTCCAGAACTCTACTCCTCTACTCTATCTCTCTTACTAATCTAAACAAGACTAGATCTAGAAGAACTAGTCTCTCCTAATTGCTACATTTAGATGAACTAGAACTAGAACTAGATCAACTAGAGGGACCCTAACCCTAATTATGTAGAGAATATGAAGCACCAGGGTGTAGAATGCCTCTAGGAAGGGCCTTGGTGCATCATTATATAGGCCGAGGTGGAGTAGGGGGCAAGAAACCGCCACGTCATCGATCCGCGTCTTCATATTATGTGCACCGTCGGATCAAACCGACCTTAGATCGACGTAGGGATGCTCTGCTTGGGTGCCAAGGAAGCGTGGGAGAAAGACTCCAGAAAGTGGCAGCCAGAAGCCCTAGGGGGGCGCCGACCGGCGCCAGGGTGGGGCTGGCCGGCCCCACCTGGACTCCCCTATGGGTCCCGCTGCTTCGGGTGTCTTCTAGATGTTTTCTGAGCCTGATGACGATATTTTCCGACGCGGATAAGTTTCATGATAATTATGCACTCTAATCCCTCTTTTATGCTTTTCTGGAATAATCCCTGAAAAATTTAGAATATGCAAAACTTGTGAAAATTGTCAGTTAAAACCCTAGACTAATGTGTATTCATGTATCCTTTCATATCTAAAGTTCTAATAAATATTGACGTTATCCACCGTCAACAACTCTCCCAAGCTTACCTTTTGCCGGTCCCTTGGCAAACAACCTAAGCCTAATTATTAAAATATTTAGATCAGGAGTTGCTGCAATACTATTATTCTTTTAAGCACACTTGCTTTTAAATAGAAATTTTCCTCCGGTTTAGACAAAACTGCTCGAACTTTCAAACTTATCCATTTTACCTTTAACCATAGGGCTTTACAGCTTATGCATGAGTCTTGAGCAATCAAAAGATAGAACAATCAAGTCAAGCACTATATCTCAAATTCTTCACAGTACTAATATTCCGAAGTTTTATAAGTTTTTGAAATAAAACTCGAGCATAATTATATGACACCCTCAAATCTCTTATTATATATGGTATTTATAGATCTCACTGAGGCATTAATGATGTTATGCCTTCCTACAACTAAGGATTTATAGTGGAGCTTACAGAAGTGGCAATAACAAGGATGAGCATACTTGCAATTCATATGTTGTAAAGTCAAACAATGGATCCACAGAGAATCGAGGCATACAATCAAATCAAGATGTGCATATGTATGGAATATGGTGGATAGGTGTATTTATGGTATTTAGTGACTAATCCTAATTCTACTTTTGCTCTTTGAAAATAACTCCCTCCTTAGAACTTTTCAAGGGGGAAAACATGGGCTATCTTTATTCTCTCTTTCTTTCTCTTTGTTTTTAATTAATCTGAAGGCGGGCATCTATGTACCTATTGTTTTAATTGTTGGGACATTTGTCCATCTTTTACTTCCTTTTTATCTTCTTCTATTTTTTTTTCTTTTTTCAATACTTTTTGCATAGCCACATGCATCCTTTGAATATAAATAATTAGAGAGATAATGATAAGAAATTAGAGCAATTAAATGGAGGCTGTTCTATAGGGTATATTTTGAATGTTTACTCCTAGTGTAGGAGAAAAATATTTTTAAGGTGGATCTAGATAAAAGTGGAAAATAACTGCGCTTACATCCCAGGGTAGGAGTAATGCACATATGGGTGGAGTGTATAAGTGATCTTGATTTAAAAGCGTGACAAGACTCTCATAAGATATACACCAAAGGTTGACTAAACTCAATGCAAAGCAAACAGCACGAACAAGCAAAGGTTTTTCTAACTCTAAATGTATCATATATGGCTTTGGTAGGAATTCAAACTTTATCATACAAGAGCTCATCATGTAAGATTTTAGGTTTTTAAAATAAATCTCCAGAACTTAGTAATGCTAGGAATAAGATAAATAGCAGCTTAGATCTTCATGTATCATATCAATCAATTATCTAGACTTAGCTCAAGCATATACCTCCATAAATTTCAGGTTCAAAGTAAATTCTTATATCACAGTAGTCATATCTAAAACTCAGGAGAATTCATGATTGAAAACTAGGCACTTGAAAGGAATTACAGTAGAGCAACTATTCATCATCTCCAAGACAAAATTTTGTTGTTCTCCAGTTTTTATTTGACTCTTACTAACTAGACACACTCTATGATCACACCTTAATACATAGATAATATTTTATTTGTTTTTAATTTGTTATTTATCTTTTTTATTTCTTTCTATTGGACTCACAAGACTCTAAAGACATGGACCTTCATGTGCCCATATATTTTTGGTATTTTTATATTTTCTTATGATACTATTGTGAATCTTCATGTGCTCACATATTTTTGGTATTTTATGACTATATAAAATAGACTCGATAATCGCCTACGTATAGTTACCTGATAACTAGAGGATGCCCCCAAGTTAGATGTTTGTAATACTTGGTGTTGATGATCTTTAGGGCGAGCTTGTCGTGATAGTCTTAGTGGGCTCCACTGATAGACTCACTCCTTAGTCATAATGTTATTCCTGCATAGTTATACTCCAACAAGAAAACCAAAACTCGAGGCTTGAATTTAATAAGAGGTTAGCGATCAGCCAATAAATAATTGATTATTCTTATGAGTTGATTTCAGATTGACAAGTTTTAGCGAGGATTCTCTTTTTAGGATTTTCTAGTTTAATTACATATATGTGCATGATATATAGTTGTATTATTATATATATTATTATTTTTTATGCCACCACAGAGAATATTTATTCTCGTGGGCTTAGGCTTTTTATAATGCAAGAAAGTGAATACAGATGCTATTATCATTTTTTTATGCCACCACAAGAAATATTTCTACAGGGTTACCACAAGTTTATTCAAGGGGGCTTTTAATATTTTATGATGCAATAAATGAAGCAATAAAGATTTTTTAAATTTTCTTTTTAATATTTATGAAGATGAATATGTTAAAGTAAAATTATTAATATAGATAGAAATACTAATTAATTAGATAACTACCATATTACCTTATGGCAAGGATATAAAATTTAAAGTTACCGACAGGACTTCTTCCACTCTTGTGTATCTCTCCATCTTGAGAGATGGAGGTCGTGATGGTTGCATACCTCTAGTGATAGTAATGTCACTTTTGTTCTTTGATTTGACCAAAGCAAGTTGAAGTAGAGCTTTAATAGTAGCTGGCAAAGATCTTGCTCCATGTGCATGTTCACAGAACTTTTACTTGTAGAATTAATAAACTTTGCTCGATGTGTTGTCCTGTTTGTGAAACTAAGGTAGAGATCAAGTACATGGGCTCTCTTGATGGACAAACACCAACGTAACCAAATCTATTTCTTTATTTATTTGTCTATATCCTTAGGCATATTGAACAAGATAAAGTTGGTGTTACATGAATTATTTATTTATGACATGAGTGGTAAGATTAAAAGATTAAGCATTTAATGTTGCATTTAAGTTCATATGACAGAAAAGAATAAAAAACTGCTTAACCACTTTGGAAGAATTGTCTATCTATATATAAATTTTTTATATGAGTATGACTATCGTCTTCCTAAGATTGAATATAATGTTTTAACTTATTTGGTTAAGACTGAGATTAAGAGAACGGTGCCACGAATAATTTTAAAGAACAAAGCATGTTGAATTAATTAAGTTAATCAATTTAAGTTGTAACTCTAACATATTTGTGTCTGCATTTATGTGCAAACCAAGATTAAGAGAAGAGCAGTGACCACTTACCTTAGAATATTACTTTATTGTCAGAGCGTGATGGCACAAAGTGATGAAGGGTAAATGACTGGTGGTCCTTTCTCTTGCATCTTGAGTTGTTCATGGATATCTTGTCTTCTTTGTTGCACTCATTCTTTTGCCATCTTTTGCTTCTTTGATCTTTTGACTCTTTTCACTCCAGTTATTATTATGCCTGCAATAGATTAGTGGACAACATATACCCGAAGGAGTATACAAATTTTAAACACAGGTTGCTTATCCAGTATTTTATTTTATTCTGTCTATGCTAATGAAAAGTTAGTATTGATATTTTTAAGCATATATCATGTTTTATACGAGGCATGGCTTAAGGCAAAGTAACTTGCATTAGAAGATAAAGTGAATGAACCATTAATACTCACAATTCCTCCATCTATGATGAATGAGTTGTGTCTTCTTCTTCTTCTATAAAGTTATTGAAATTCATGATGTACCCTACTTCATCTCTGATTTGAATTTATCTCATGACTTACCCAAGTTAAATTGAAAGTTTTTCTGCAGGGGTTAGTCTACAAAATATCCAATGTCTACTACAACAATTTCTAATTCAATAACCAAGCTAAACTCCATGTCTAATTTTAGTTAAGAAATGCTATTTAACCTAAGCACCACGCTTAATTTAAAAAGCCTATGAAAGTACCCATGGAGTACTTTCAAACCAAAACTTACTATAGCAGACAATATAGAGATTTTATTAAGATAGAGATGAAAGAGTATGATTATTATGCAATATTTTCAGCATGAATTTCAAAGGTAGAGACAACCATTATTAGCAACATGATTTAAGATTCTTCAAGTAAGCCCATTTTCCCAAGCTTGGATTTTGCAAAGTAAATATAAGCTTGAGTGGATGTAATTCAAAGTTGCATGATGGTTGTTTTGACATACCTAGTGCTGCCATCAATCATTTAATTCAAACCTAGAATGGTTAGTGACAAAAATACCTAAGGGAATATTTTGATAATTATAACTCTATGCTCAATTCACAAGGGTATTATAGCAAAAGGTGCAAACTCATATTATTTTTACGAGTGGTTATTTTGGGACACAAAGTTGTTCTTAGAAAACCTTCTGATTATCCAGTTGGTGAAGGGGTTTCCTTTAAAACATTGGCCTTTGTGTATCTATATTAAGATTACAACGAGATCTACAATATTTATGATAAACATGTACGTCTACAACCACCCTTTCAAAAAATTTATGAACAGGGTCTAAACAGGGGGTTGAGGATCTCGTGTGTGGTAATATTAGAGAGACCAAAAGACTCAGGGGATTTCTTATATGAGCATGGATTCGATAAAGTGTTAATGAGATAATTCCCATGCTCATCGATGTGATCTCCCTTTTCAAACTCTAAGGGTGTCTCTTCATGGTTGTCTATAGGCAGCAAGTTTGTCTCTATTATTTCATGCCTATGACATTTATTGGATGTTTATTTTCTAGGATTTCCCATGAATCGATGTCTCCAAGGTTGGTCTCGTCTAAAGCTTTCTCTAAATTTGGGTGAGTTCTGCTTATTAAAGTTCTGCTTATTAAAGAAATTGATTTAAGCTCATCATTTGAATTTGAACCAAGTTTAGATGCTAGTGCTAAAGCATTGTCCTCTTCCATCTATTCTTTTACAATAGCATAAGTATTTCTAGTATGTTCTACGTAGTCCTGTCATTGTCGTTGCTCTTCTTGGGTATTTCTATAATCTTCATGACTGTTATTCTTGGGATGTCTTGATGGATTTCTAGGGTCATTATGAAGTTTAATAAAAAGAGCATAAAAAGATTCATTAGGGTCAAGGATGGGTTTAGCGACATTTATTGTGGGCATAGAGGGGGAGAAGATAGAGTTTATTCCTAAGTGGCTTGGCTCTCCTTCTATGGCATCACTCGACATGCCATCCTTGAACTCGTTCCAGTGTCTTTCAGGAGGGAAAGGAAGTTAACGACACTTTTTCCAAGATGCCCTTCTGAGAAGATCTGATGTGTATTGATTTACAAGCATCTTAGCTAATTGGAAGTCTAAATCATCAAAATAGAATTTCAAAGGTTTAGGATCGATAGCTAAATCTTAGGAATGAAATGATTGTGTTTTAGCTACCAAGACTTCCGTGTTCAGTTCGGGTGATAAGTTATACCGAATCATATTAATTAGATATAGGCACAGCTCATAGCCAGGTTTTATGATAGGTTCTATAGATTTTGGTGGCCCAAAGCTTTCACGCATACCATAATGATAAATAGGAATAGAATTAAAAGCATCCATAAGGATGAACACAAAAATAATGAAGAGAATAGGATAAAATAAGAAAAGATAAATGTATAATACAAGATTAAGCTAAACTAAGTCAAAATCAGCAAACCGTTCTCCCAAGAACGACGCCAAAAATGTTTATTGGTATAAATTAACTGCACTCCATTAAATAAGATTTAAGTAAAATTATCCATAGCGCCGCAGGATATCATACCATTGTCACATTTTACCCGAGAGGTTTTAATTATCGTATCTACAGGGAACAATTGTGATGATGACAAAGTCTATAGACTTAACCCTATAATTAGGCTAGATAATATCAAGAAAGAGGAGATAGCATAATGATATCTTGTTCCGACTACCGGTAAGCTTTGAATAATACCGTTCTAACTGGACAGTAACCTAATAAGAGAAGAAACAGAGTAATCTCCTACCGGCACTTCTGGGGGCGCCTATCAATCCTATCTATGGGAAGTGGACTACAGAGAAATCAACGCAGCTATAAAGTCACTTACGCGAACTACCACTATCCGACAAATCAGGGGACATCCACAAGCAATCATAGCCTAGACACCACGTCTACACTACGAATTACTACTTCAATCAAGTAATTACCAAGACCAAAGCACTCAGTATGAGTTGCAAACCTAAGAACAATAAGAACAAATGCTTACTTGAATCGGAGTGTTGAATACAAAAGTACCTCAGAACGTAGCTCCAGGCGAGGGAGCCGAATCCAGACGAATACAGCTACGAAGAAGCACCGACATGCCGCAACTCCTCTAGAACTCTACTCCTCTATGCTATCTCTCTTACTAATCTAAACAAGACTAGATCTAGAAGAACTAGTCTCTCCTAATTGCTACATCTAGATGAACTAGAACTAGAACTAGATCAACTAGAGGGACCCTAACCCTAATTATGTAGAGAATATGAAGCACTGGGGTGTAGAATGCCTCTAGGAAGGGCCTTGAGGCGTCATTATATAGGCCGAGGTGGAGTAGGGGGCAAGGAACCGCCACGTCATCGATCCGCGTCTTCATATTATGTGCACCGTCGGATCAAACCGACCTTAGATCGACGTAGGGATGCTCTGCTTGGGTGCCAAGGAAGTGTGGGAGGAAGACTCCAGAAGGTGGCGGCCAGAAGCCCTAGGGGCGCCGACCGGCGCCGTGGGGTGGGCGCGGCCGGCCCCCACCCCACTCCCCCCGTGGGTTCCATTTGCCGGTGTCTTCTAGATGTTTCCCCGAGCCTGATGACGATATTTTTCGATGCGGATAAGTTTCGTGATAATTATGCACTCTAATCTCTCTTTTATGCTTTTCTAGAATAATCCCTAAAAAATATAGAATATGCAAAACTCATAGAAATTGTCAGTTAAAACCCTAGACTAATGTGTATTTATGTATCCTTTCATGTCTAAAGTTCTAATAAATATTGACGTTATCCACCGTCAACACCTTGTCTAACAATTCTTTCAGCTGAGTTTTTAATTCCGCTAACTCTTTTGGGGCATCCGATAAGCTCTTCGGGATACTGGTGCAGTACCCGGCTTTAACTCAATTACAAATTCAATATCTCGCTCTGGTGGTAACCCGGGCAAATCCTCGAGGGAATACATCCGAAACTCACGGACCCACGGGTATATCCTTGATTTCTTGCACTTGAGGTTGCATTAATTGTGTCAACCGCTCTCTTGGGAGTCGAGAATTGGATAAGAAGTGGAGACTGGTTATCAGGTAGAAATAGCTTAATGGTTCTATTCAGCGCGTCTATCACAGCGCCGTGATGGCGTAACCAATTTATTCCAAGGATCATATCTATATTTTGATCCTTCAGTACTATCAGATCCGTGGGATAGAGATACCCACCAAGAGATATAGGGACCTGATATACCATTTTCCATGTGCGTATACGCCCTCCCGGCGATTGCACCAAAAACTCATCTTTAATTTCTTTTATGGGGATTTCATGCTTTGTAACAAAAGTACGGTTGATAAATATATGCGATGCACGAAATCAAATAATGTAATTGCGGGGTGGTGGCAACGGAAACATACCCATTAAAACAGGGTTCTCCTTCAAGAACATCTCCGTTTGAACGCGATACACACGCCCAGGTTTCTTTCCGGCATTCGCCTTGGGACATCTTTGCGGTTTACCCCCTTGACTCGGTCTTCTGACTGCCCGACCCTTACTGGAGGTTGGAAGTATTCCTGTTTGGGTAGGGGCAATATCGAACAAAATGTGGCTCTCCACAATTAAAACAGGGACCTCTACCGATTGGACCCGAGCCCGAGGAGGCGGTGGAGTGGGAGTTTGAACACCACAGGTATTCGGCCGCGTGGATAGGTTGTGGCGGCCAGGGCGAGTGTACACTGCTACACCGTGGGCTTGCTTTCTGCTACTGTGGTGGGTAGTAATAGGGTTGGCGGTTTGGTTCTTTGTTGTGGATAGTGGAATGGCCGGGGCGGTTGTCTTTGAGTGGGGTGGAATATAATCTTCCGACGTTTCTGGATGCCGTCGGAGGGTGTTGGGAAGGCACGCTTCTCTTCATTCTTCTGTTTTAGCAAGGATCACTCATAGGATATCACAATATCCACTACCTCGTAGAATATGGTATTTAGGTTGACAGTGAGATGGGTTGCAATGTCACCCCTCAAACCCCTAACAAAGCATTTCTTCTTTTTGCTGTCAGTATCCACATGCTCAGGTGCATACTGTGACAGATGACTGAACATGTTGACATATTGCACCACTGAGCGGCCACTTTGCTTTAGTGCCATAAACTCTTCAAGCTTGGCTTGCATCACCCCGTCAGGAATGAAATGCTGACGGAATGCATCTTGAAACATGGGCCAAGTGATTTGCTGACCGACTGGCTGACGTGCCAGAAAGTTTGCCCACCATGCAGATGCAGGACCCCTCAACTGTTGTGCGGCAAACTTAGGTTTTAAATGGTCTGGACAGCCCTCTAACAAATCAAACTTCTGATCTATGACACGGAGCCAATCATTAGCTTCTAAAGGATCATCAGCTTTGGTAAAGACTGGCGGATGGGTCTCAGTGAAATCCGCATACGTAATCTCGTCGTGATTACGACGGCCATGATTCTCATATGGTGCATTGTGATTGTGCTGACCCATTTCCCGCAACAGACGAGAATTTTCAGTAGTGGCATTCACTAAAGCTGCCACTGCTTCAGCCAAGGACTGTGGTGCTGGTGGTGCCTGCGGGGCCTCACCTCCCTCGTGTGAAGAACCAGCACGAGTATTGCTAGACATCTGTTATAGACAAGATCATATTTATTCACAAGCATATGTATTGAACTTAAAGCACTAACACAAACTAGCCACACGCCATTCTGTAGGAAGAAGAGATAGAACCTATAAGATTGAGATCCTTAGGGCTAACAAGAATATGATTGATTTTATTTAGCCCAACCACTTTTTAACGGGGATATGATTTTAAACAGATTAATTAAGCATGATGCATGATCGAATCTACGGATCAAGCAAAAGACTTTTTAAACTAACACAAGCATACTTTTAGTAATATAGGGCAAAAAGAAAATAATATGATACTCCGCTTAAGACTCTTTTTAAATAGCATCTAAGGAGGCTACTAGAAGAATTAAGACGGAGCAGAAGCAATTTGGACTAAACCAAGTTAGCTTTAGGATCCAAAACATTTTGAAGCTTTTGCAAAGTAATACTGTAAGTGTCTTTGCAAGTACCGCTCTGATACCCCCTGTGGCAGAACCTTCTAAATTATATGACCCATAAGCACCTGATATTGTCTCTAAGACCTCTGTCAGCTATGCTTGTACACCACATAACCTAGAATGTTCCGTCGGGTGAACCCCCGATAAACCACAACTCCTCCAGGATCTATACTTACAGAGACATCACAGTATTACAACAGTTTTCATACAAAATATCAGAGTAGCAGAAGACTTACAATAACATAACTTACAAACCATTTAATAAACTTATACAAACCAGTGTATCATTATTACAAGACAGCGAAAGTATCATTACTTAACTTTATTACAATCCACACAACGGAAGTGCCCTACCCACGGGCCACACAACCTAATCCTCATTCGATCCTTCCTCGATAATCGTCATGCAACAAGCGCCATAGCACACTTGCTCACACGGTTCATCTGCAACAGAGATTTAACAAACCCTGAGTACTAAAAGTACTCCACAAGACTTACTCGACCAAAAATTAGGGAGAAGACTTAGGAATGCTGGCTAATGGGAATCAAGGTGAGGCTTTAGCAAGATCAAAAGACACCCTTTGTGAAAAGAGACTAAGCCGGTCCTTACTTTACTACAACAATCACTTGTCAATCATGTAACGGATTCAAAACTTTTCATCAGCTTCCATCATTACTACGATGCTGGTGCAAGGATCAAGTCTCCCATATCGTGAAGCAACGACGATTCGAACCGCTTTATATACCCAGCTGGGGCTTCCTAGTCACACGATGTATGCAGGACTGACCATCTTACATATATCAACTCAACGCTTGTATTTCTCCTGGCCAGAACGGGTCCTAGCCACGAGGGTACAGTACATCATCTCCCTACGCCGCGGTCCCCTTCCACGGTGGCCCCGTAGGATAGGTACACGCTACGCTCGTTCCGGTTATCCATTCTCGTCATGGATAGTACAAGGGAGCTTACCGCCATTAGCATACAACTAGTACTATCCAATAACCTCATGATCCAGGGGCCAAGGCAATGAACGGTGCTTAACCGACTCATAAGTGGACGACACTACACCAGGGCACTAGCCCTTCCTGGTGCAAGTCACTCCACCCGGTCTTAATTTACTCATCATGTTCTTGTTGCGTACCCTTGACCCGATCAAAGTGAAGGGATACCAACAAGTAACATCAGGTTTTCATCACTTTCTTAAAAGGGGTATTGTTATCACATTTTTGAAAAATATTTCATAAAGCCTATGCTATCAGCAGGGCTAAACATATACTAATTATTTTTGAAATCAAAACAGGTATTCAGGGTAATATATTAAGGTACGGTAAATGCATCAAAGTAGGATATCACACAACTCCTAACACCTAATGCATCATATCATCCACATAAAAGATAAAGCATTTCGAAATACAAGGAAGTGTCTGAATGCATCCGGGGCTTGTCTTGCGGCTCGGGGAAGTTAGGATCAGCTACCCAATTACCAAGATCGGATCCAACCTCTTCACGCTGAATACCTTCTTCAGAAATAGGAGTTGGATCAACTCCCTCCTCGGACGACACAACTACACGATTGAGATGCATGATTACAATGCAGTAATAAAAGACATGCGATAATGATGCAACGATAACTAGTCCATCTTGAGTACAACTTTCCTTCACGGTAAGGTTGTACTACAAACGTATTACTAGCGTCGACGACGACGGACTAACGATCTGCGATCAACATAAAATACCGAAGGTCATTAGGGTTAATGACCTAGGGTCATCACTCAATCCCAAAATCAAGCAACCCTAATAGTGATTAAGGTTAATTACTAATTTATTAACCATTTTTACAGTTGTTAAAAGCCACTAATTAACTTGCTAATTGGAAATTAATCATACCCTAATTAATCAAGGGATTAATTAATTAACCTTAATCAATTAAGGTATTAATTAAGCATAATACAAAAATTAGTCAAAACATGATCAAACTTCATAATTAAGATCCTTATCATCTAATTAGCACACAACACAAATTTCCTGATTTTTGGACTTATATTTTATTTATTAAAAATCATAGAACTTGCATTTATTAATTAAAAGAGCAATTTATAGCATAAATAAATTTTATTGAAAAATCAGAGTAGCATTTTTTCTGATGTAGAGCATAACACAGGGGAGCACACACATATTTTTGTTGCATTTTTATCTACCCAAAATAAATTATTATGAAAAGATGAAAAACAACAACGAGAAAAACAAAAAAGGAAAAAAGAAAAACACACTTCCTCCCCCATGGGCTTCAATGCGGCCCCCAAGCGGCCCGCTGGCGTAGCGCGTGGCCCGGCCGACCCCCTTGCACGCTGCTGCGCCCTCTCCTCTTCTCTCTCTCTCTTGCTAGCAGGCGACCCCACATCGGCTCCTTCTCCTCCTTTCCCCTCCCGGCGAGAGCGGTAAGCGGCGGCGGCGGTGGCGATTCTCACCAACGGCGAGCCCTCCGGCGCAACTAACTACACCGGCGTACTCCCCTCATCAAACCGCACCTAACGAGCTACTACACGGCCCCTCCCAACCACTAGAGCTCGCTGCTTGGCGATCATGGCGGCTTCGGCGCGCGGCTCCTCGGTGATAAGGCTCACCGGAGTTTCTCCGGCGGAGCCAAGTACACCAACGGAACCAGCGACTTCACATGAACTTGACACGGCACGAACGCGACTCGGAGCAACACGAGATAGGCACAGCGGCGAGCGCGACGGCAACGGCATGGCGGAGCTCGTCGGAGCAGCAATGTTCCGACCGATACAAAGCAAAAGAGTCAAAATTGAAGACAAGATCGTCTCCAGGAGCTCACCGAGACTTCAAAATAAAGGAGCGGAGGAACTGGAAGTGATCGGAGGAAGATCAACGGTGGTGGCAGCGGCTGCGGCGGCGCGAGCTCGACGGCGAGGCGGTGTTCCGGCGGCTCTGGTGCTCGGTTGCGGAAACTAAGGAGCCGAACACGATCGGTAGGATCGGGGCGGCTAACGGGGCAATTGTTGGGACCGAAGATGCGGCAGAGAGCTACGGCGATGGAAGGCTTACGGTGGCGGTGGCCGGAGACGGGGAAGATGACTCCGCACGGCTCACGGTGGTGATGAAACAAAGCGGGAAGTAGCTCAACCGACGCGCAAGGAGGTGGCGGGGCTACTGATGAGATGGAGCGGATGATGATCGAGTACAGCTCGTGAATTTGACAGAGAGAACGACGGCGGCCGGTGAGGAAGAAGAAGAAGAAAAAAGTCGACGACGACTGCGGCCGAGGCATTTATAGGGCAAAGGGAAGGTCGACGAGCTGGCCGGCGTCTTCACGATGCTAGATGATTGTAACACCCTAGGTGTTAAGCATAATTTACGTTGCATTGCATCGAGGCATAATTATCATTATGCATTTCATTAGGAGCATGTGATAATGCAATTCTCATGTGTGCAGTACACATATTTGATAAATAATCTCCAAAATGGCTTATAATGTTTTAGAATTAAAAATGGTGGGGGGTTTGTATTGATAATTTTGCTAAAATGTGCCCATATGTGGTGAAAATGTTGTTTGAATTTTTTTATCAAGTTGCTAGATGGTTTTAAATGTAAGTATTTGTTTTAATCACTTTTTGTGGTTGGGCACTAAATGAAAGTTGTAGTTTAAAGTTTATGCTACAAACTTTATTTAAGGGCCCAAGGTCAAATCTTATTTTATCATGTTCAAACAATAGCCTCAATTTTGAATTTGATATGAATTTTAAAAACTCAGAAATATTTTCTAAGTCTGAAAATAGTTAGCAAATGCAATTTTAGAGATTTTACCAAATCAATTTTCATGAATAAGATTTGTGCAACTTGTGTGCTATTGATTGCTATGGAGTTTGTGCTTTGCAGTGGAGCAAGTGTTTGGACCATAACTTGCTTGGTTGATTATTAATTAAATTGTCAAACTTTGAATTCAGCATGGAATTATAAAGGACTTAGTAAAATTTTCCTAAGTCTGAAATACCTGTTGATTTATTCAATTTCTAGGGTTATGTAAAATAGTTTTTTTTCACAAAGGAAATTCTGGAGTTTGATTCATGGTTTGTTAGTACAAAGTTTGTAATTGAGTATCATGGAATTAGTTGAGCATAATGATAGCTGATTTGTCCTTAATTAAATGCTGAAAATTTCTAGTTAACACTGGGCAAGTTGTGCTTAACTGAATAAAAGTTTCCAGTTTGCTTTTAGTGATGTTAAGAGCCTTGTAGTTTGCAATAGTTTGTGAATTAGCCTCTACTCCCTAAAACAAAGTTAAAGAGCACCTATTGGAGAGTGACATGGTGCAATTGGTTTGCATTTAGGGCAACTAAGCAGAGAATTAAAGAATGTTGAATATGCTAGTTTCAGTCGATGATCAGTGGCACTGCAGCAGCGCCTTCACATCCTCGCCGACGTGCCGTGCACTGCTTTATTGCCGCTGCCACGCCGTGCTTGAGGATTAGCTCGCGCCGCGTTGGCCATAGGTGAATGGAGAACCGTTCTTGCCCATGCCGTCGCCCATGCCACCGGCGGCAGCTGGCCAGCTCGCCGTCGCCTTCTTCTTTCTTCCTCACCGCTCATTCTCGCCCTTTGCAGCGGCGCCCCCCGCAATTCACTCGCTCGGCGGCAATACGTGTTAACCCGCGTTGTTGAGTTCGTGAACTCGCTAGCCATGTCCCAGTGCTCATCCTTGCCTATAAATAAGGCGTGCCGGTTGCTATCGCCTCCTTTTTCTTTTCTATGCACCGCCGGCCGCAATGCCTCTCACGGTGAAATTTGTCCTTGTCAAATGATCATTGTCCAATTCCACTTACCATCAGTCTCGCCATCTTCTTGCGCCTCGATTGCACCAGGTTGTACCAGTTGCAATCGTCGGAGTTACCAAAATCGTAGTCATCTTCTTGAGAGGCGGCGGGAGCTCCGCCGCGGGCATCTCATAACGGCTTACTCGGCAAACCCTCTAGTCGAACCAACGTCACCATAAGCCTCGCTGGGCGCCCGGTTGACATCGGCCCCTCCAGGTTGATCTCTACCATCTCCGACACGCGGAACACGCCGTGCGTGCCGCCGGAGTCTTGCCCGCCGCGACCGCCTGCCGTGGGCCCCATTGCTCGCCTGTCTCCCACTGGTCAAGAGGAGCCTTGATTACGCAAGGAGTCTGACGGCTAAACCCGTCTTTCTTTTGGTCTCGCTAAGCTCTAGCGTGGCGGAACATGGTTTCGCCGCCCGCCCCGCCGTGGGCTGCCGACCTACCATGGCCGCCCGCCACCCTGCTAGCTCCAGATAGCGTTGGTCCCGTTTGAGAGCTCGTTGGATGCGTCGGGAGGATGGGAAGTCGTGGTTGCTATCGAGCCGCTGAGCCCTCATCGTCCAACAGGCAGCCCGCCGGCCCCGCGGCCGCCTTTTCTTTTGAGCGGAGGGAGGAAGGAAGAGGGGGTGAGAGACTTACGGGTGGGGACCAGGTGTCGGCGGGGAGGAGGAGAGTGGGAGCCGGGCCGGTCTTTGTGCCACCGGGCCAACATGGGCGTGCAGTTAAAACCAACGGCTGAGCCTGTTTGAGGTTATCCCCCTTTTTATTTTTTTGAAAACAATTTAATTACTAGTTCTTTGATAATTCATGTCTAATTAATTATGGGTGATAAAAATATGACAAAAATTGTTTGGTGTTCCCTGTAAAGTTCTACGTCACCGGAAATATAGTAGTTTGCCATGTTTGATATTTTTGGTTTATATTAAAAGTATACCTTTTAATTGTTAAATTAACTTTCCATGATTTTTAGGGAATAAAATACTTATCCAAAAATGACGAAATTTGTTTTACAACTGTTCTATGATATTTCCAATCTATACAAAAAAGTTTGGGCAAGATTTGAGGATGTTTCATAAAATCATTATTTATACTTTATTAATAAAAAGGAAAAAAAGATATATGACTTAGTGTATATGTTTATATTTGAATGCTTCCAATTCATACCTCTCTGTCCAACATTATAAGTTACCGTTTATCTTTGGAATGTTTCAATTAGACAAGTGATGATCTCTAATTTCATGACATAATTGCTAGAGTTTGGCGGCATGCATGTTTATAGGGTTTTCTTTTTAAAGAAAGTAACTAACACATGATCACACTGTGTGACAATTTCACTTGAAATAAATAAAGACCTAGGGGCACACCTTCCTTGCTGCTCCTAGACAAGTTGATTGTCTTGATTGATTACTTTACTTATTGATACGCCTATAATTTGCTTGTAGATTTAGTAACAAAACGGAGCTTAAGTATTTCATTAAATCATGTATATCTGTAAGTCTATGTATATATGTGTGTTGTTACCTAGCTTGTCATGGCTCAGATGACTAGGTGTATGACATAATTAGTTATGTTAATCACGCTTCATAATCCATATTCATGTTTGCCATGTTTGCCTTTGTTCATGATCACATAGATATGAATGGAGAATTTTGATTTCTCTTCTCTACTCTCCATCTCCATCTACACACATGCCACCTTTCACCCTTCATGCATCTTCTCATGCCACCTCTCCCTACATGTGTCATGTGGTGAGTGAGTAATCTTGACACCTTTCCCTTTATGTGTCATGTGGAGAATAGTTGGTCTTGCCACCTCTCCCTCCTTGTGTCAAGCCATGGTTGGTTGAAAGTGGGGAAATCTGATTTTTACCTTCTCCATGCCCATCATCCATCCATCTATATATATGATGGAGAGAAGTGCTTTCTCTTCATTCCGTTCCATCTCTTCCATTTTTCCATGCCATACTTTCTTCTCCACCATGGAGCACGCCCTCTTCTTCATCAAAACTAGGCCATGGAAGTGGTATAATCTTATTTCCTAGCCTTAAATTTCTCCATTCATTTATAGACTCTCACATGCATGATTCATTTCTATATGTTGTGCTGAAATGGTAGCAAGTGCAGTTTCTGTTCAATAAATGTTTACATGTTTTAAATAACATTTTCTATAGATGGTTTATATACAAAAGTTGTAGAGGACTTCTATATCTAGGTTGTCCTAAAATTTTATGATTTTAGGACAACAGGATTGGGAGTTATAGATTTTACAAATTGCCAATCAATTTCTGTTTACTTCCTGAACAGAATTGAAAGACTTGTTTATTTGACTTATTTAATTTAGGAATCAACTATGGGTCATAATTAGAAAGTTGTAGTGTTTTTCATAAGCTTTCCAAAATATCTTGAATCACTAATTTTGGTAATATATAACTATGGTTATAAGTGTGTAATATTCAGAGTCAGAATCTGTCCAGTTTCTGGACAGACTTAATCCTCTAATCTGTTTGACCTTGATAATGATGGAATCAATCAAAGATGATAATAACAAAGTTGTACACAACTTTATAAGCTTTTCAAAGAATCTAAGAACACCTCTTTTGGATGTCTATAGCTTCTGCTACGGGTAAAACAGTCAGCTGCTGTGCTGCTGTCCTGTTTTACATTTATACTCTTGAGTTGATTTCTTGATCCATGCAACCATGGTGTGTTTAAGAAATTTAGTAATAACTTCAGTGGTGTAGTTCATCATGGTTAAAGTATCTTGAACTTAACTCCTAAATTAATAGTGTCACTAATTAATTAAGTAATGATCTTGATGCTTCCTTGCTACAGCCTTCGGAAAGGATTAAGCATGTAATGTTTGGTGTGACGTTTGGATTGATTGTAGGCCTTGGATCATAACATCCAAATGATCCTCGGCAACTTGATTCTTATTGATAAGGAGCATGAAAGGTTTATAGTAGTTAGTATGTGTTTGTTTGTAAGTAATTATAATACCTTTTCAGAGAGGAGATATGCACCTACTCTGTGAAGATTAAAAACAAACTTGATAATATAGTGTTGTCATCAGAGAAAGAAAATTACACACATGGAACCTTATGTAGCTTTCCTTTGTTATTATTCAAACAAATCATCTCATCATGCATCATGTCACGCATAGCATTAAGCATGCATTATTTTATTACGTGTAGTGAACGTGAGTGAGAAGGTCCGAGATGATCAAGCTTCGGAGGAGACTCGGGAGGATCCAACCCAACAAAGGAATTCCACGGAAGATACCGATGACAAATTAAACCGTTAACCTTCCCTGTAACACAGGCAAGCCCCGGAGCATAACCCACTCTTCCTGTTTTATAAATACTTTATTACACCTTAAGTCTAGTGTGATGTGCATTACGTAAATAGGATTTGGGTGAAACCGTTCTTTGCATGAGTACCTTGATCTACAGCTATCTCCAGATATTATCCCACTAGTATGCGTGGGGCGTTCTCCTTAAATGCTTAGCCCTGCTTAGATCGGTAGAAGTCGGGTGATTTCTGTCTCCCAGCGAGATGTAGGGCGGTTACTTATTCAATACGGGATATATATGCTATCCCGAATCATATGATGGTTAATAATTGGAGACCCGGGCGGAATTTGGTATTTACATGCGTGCGTGTCGATTAAGGACCGAGCCGTGATTCGGATCTAGGTGTGAGATTGAACGTACCTTCACATAACCGCCGAATAACTTCGTTTCGGCGGTGAAGCTGGTTAACTTATTCGAGGTAGTTCTTGAACCGCTTATGCATTCTTTGGGGACGAACGGGCCCGGGGGAAAGTGCTTGGTCAAGACCTGCGTGACTACGGGCTCTGGGGCTGAGCGGGCATGACTTGTGAGACGCAGATACCATGAGTTTTGCATAAGCGTGATCAAGCCTATCTTTCGAATAGAGTGAGCGGTGACTCGGCGGGGCTTTGGTCCCGGCTGCGAGAGTGTGTGATACGGGCTTTACCCACCGGTGTAATCGATTCGAATCGCCATCTCTCCCGGTCGGTGAAAACTCATACCTTTTTTTGCAGAGACGTAGTAAGAAATAACACATTGGATAATGATGGAAGGATTATGATTGATATCCTAGTTATAAGTGATGGATTGCTATGATTTAAAGATGACATGATATAGAGAGTTGCTAATGTAGTGCTAATTAGCTCAATATTAATTCTGCTACTAAAAACTTGAAGTAAGGATTATGTTAGTAATACTTTTTTGCAAATGGAGCTAGCCATCAAACTCCACACATATAGCCTATCATGATCCTTGGTGTATTTTATTTTTCTCCCCGACGGGTAAGTCTTGCGGAGTACAATTGAGTACTCGGGGTTTTATCCCACCCCTCATTGCGGGTGAATTGCTTTGTTTGTCTTTGAAGGTGTTAACTAAAAGGCGATGGGCACGGCCATTCCAAATATATACTTCTCATCTATACTTCACCGGAGGATGTCATAAGCTAGCAATATCAATCAAGTTTTTAATTTGGTAATCATTTCAAAACTTGGTTTTGTTGTAAAGTGATTTGAAACTAAACTTTTATTCCTTATCCTTTATCCTATTGTAATAACTTTTCTGCTGCGAACTTCTGGCATATGTGATATGTATTTGCTTAATCGAGTGCGATTCTGGTTGTAATGTTGATTTACCGAGGTCCTTCGTGACTCTCGGCGGACTACCGGGTTTATATGCGTGATGACATG